>JAJKFI010016530.1:0-13417 GCA_029204185.1 Lerista edwardsae | reverse complement strand
CACACACACACACACACACACACACACACACACACACACACACACACAAGTTGCCACTTGTCATTGCATCCACAGATTGATGGAACTTCCTCTGCACACAACCACCTCATTTCTTCCCTCCAGCCATGTGAAACGTTCTTATCCACCCTTTCCACCAGGTGGCAGCACACTGACACTCATCTCCTTGAGGCGTGCTCATTTTCAACCACTGACTGACTGTACAGCCTTAATTAGAAACAGTGGGAAGGGAGGCTTTTCAAGGCTCCTAAACCGATGCCTCGTTCCAAGGCCTCAGTTCTACCTTTGCTGCATTGAGCCCACCGTGAGCCGTCTGTGGTTGGTCCTCTGCTGTCATGCAGCCTGGAATAACTCAGCCAGCCAGCCAAATCTGCTGCAGATCCCCCTCTTGGTTTTCAGAGCGTGGAATAAACATCAGACCTAGAGACATAAGAACATAGGAAGAGCCCCGCTGGATCAGGCCAAAGGCCCACCTAGTCCTGCTTCCTGTATCCCACAGTGGTCCACCAGGTGCCTCAGGGAGCCCACGAGACAACAAGATGCCTGCATCCTGTTGCCATTCCGCTGCATCTGGCATTCTGGAGTAGTCTACTACTAACAGAAGGAGGTTGCACAACCCATCATGGCCTGTAGCCCACGATGGACTTTTCCTCCAGAAATCTCTCCAAACCTCTTTTAAAGGCACCCAGGCCAGATGCCATCACCACCTCCTGTCTCTGAATGCAAGGGAATGGCCACAGGGCCCAGGTCTCTTGTTGCCTCAGGTGCTCCCTGAGGCATCTGGTGGGCCACTGCGAGAGGCAGGAAGCTGAACTAGATGGGCCTGGTCCAGAATAGGGTCACTTCTTATATGTCTTCTGGTTCCCTTCTGCTTTTAGGGAACTGCTCTTCCCCAGTGCCTTTCGCAAAGGTGCAACGCAAACTCCTTTCTCCTTCTTCCTAAGCCTTCCTCCGCTCTCTCAACGTTTCCTCAGCAGGCAACTTGTGAGCCAAGGACGGGGCACAGCGAGTGAGTCTTTGAACTCGGATCAGAACGGCTGCAAGGAAACGGATGTTCCGAACTGCGACTTCAGAAATCTTGCAAAGCAGGGTTTGACTCTTTCACAGATAAAGGGAGCTCAAGGTGGGCATTCGGTACTTTTAAAGGTCTCCTTCCTCCCCCCCCCTCTTCCTAAAATGGCTTGACAGGTTTCTATTTGATGCTAGAGATTGACAGGATTTTTAAAATGTACCTTTGGGTTTATTTTTTAAACCGATAAGTGGCTTAAAATGGAAAACCTGGAGAGCACCAAAGAGATTGTGGATATCAGAGTGACAAGTTGGGCTTGAACAGTGTGGCGTTGATGCCGCATTGAGCGATGGAGTTCCCTGGGTGACCTCCAGCATTTCTCTCCCCCAGCTCTACCTACCCCCCCCCCAAATAGGGGGCTGGAAGCTTCCTCCCAAGTGATTCCAAAAATGGAGCCTGCTGTGGTGTGGGGGGCAGGGCAGGGGTGGCACAGGGGGGGGGGAACTGGCGCAGGGGGTGGCGCTCATCGGACCTTGCCCTGGGCGTAGCCTCAGCTGGCTCCACAACTGGTATAAAGAAATGATCAAAACTAGATAACTCATTAGGAATAAGAGGAGCCCTGCTGGATCAGGCCAAAGGCCCCATTGAGTCCGGCTTCCTGCATCTCACAGTGTCCCACCAGATAGCACTCAAGAGACCGGCAACCTGTGACCACTCCCTTGCGCCTGGCATTCAGAGACAGCCTGCCTCTGAAACATGGTTGCATGAGAAGAGAGGACTCTTTAGAAAAAGACCCTCATGCTGGGAAAGATTGAAGGCAAAAGGAGGAGGGGCGGCAGAGGATGAGATGGTTAGACAGTGTCACCGAAGCAATGAACATGAAATTGGGCGAACTCTAGAAGCTAGTGGAGGACAGGGAGGCCTGGCGTGCTGTGGTCCAGGGGGTCGCGAAGAGTCGGACATGACTTAGCGACTGAACAACAACAAAGACTTGAGCAGAGGTGTAACTAGAGTGGAGCCTGAGAGGCATCTGCCCTGGGCACCATGCTGGGGCTGGGGCTTGACTGCTTTGGGCTGCCCTAGTTAGGAAGGACCGCCTGCCCCCAGCGCGTGGGTCAGTGATGACACGATGCCATGTGCCGTTGTGATGTCACTTAGGCCAGTGCGGGCACCATGTCACACGTTACTGATCTAAGCCGCATCACAATGTCGCACCATGTGGTGCCAGCAACGTACAGGGAGGCCTGGCGTGCTGTGGTCCAGGGGGTCGCGAGGAGTCGGACACGACTTAGCGACTGAACAACAACAATGTACCCATCATGGCTTGGACCTGCAATGGACTTTTCCTCCATCTTTCTGTCCTCTTTTGAAGGCATCTAGGCCAGGTGCCACCTCCATCACAGGAATATATGTCCCTCCAGGTCATATACTGTATCTGGGTTTGGTTCTTTCCCATCATTCCAGGTACCTGGTTGAAAGATTCTGTGGTGCCAGGTGTTGGGGTGGAGGAAAGCCTCCTTTCTTGCCTCAGGAGCAGGAAATGAAAGGGTGGGTGGGAGGTGGGAGGACGTTGAAAGGCAGTCAGGCAGGTGAGGCAGGCAGGTGGCCATGTGGGATGGCTGAGAATTATGGGAAAGAGCATCATGTTCCTTGTTGCATCATCAGAGCTGTGAAGGGGTCTGCATTCAGAGCCAACTGAGCTGTTTTCTGGTCTTCCACAATTGAGTGGTCCAAAACGTTTCCAAGCCTGGGAGATCCATTTGGCGATTGAAAAGCATTGACATTCAGCAATGAGTCACATGGGCCGTTTGCAGTTGAGAGATGACTTATAAAGTCAATGTGCCTTTGACATTTTCTGGTAAATTATGGCTTGCTTGGTTAAAAAAAAAAAAAGGAGGAGGCTTTTGATGAAAAGTTGACTCATGTTTAAAACGTGCGACATTGCAAAACTTGTTCCTCATGCTAAAATGCTGACTTTTAAGCGGAGCACAAAATGCTTAACGTGGCCAAGTTCAAAGCATTACCCCTGCCAGAGCTGAGATGAAACAAGAGGGAAAAGAATTCTTTCAGAGGCTAACTCTCCCTGACATCTGGCGCACAGCAATCTGGTGGAAACCACCCGTGGAAGAGTTTGCTTCCAGTCCCAGAACTTCTCCATTTGCTACTAGTTCTGGGAACAGTGTAGGAAGATTGGATTCGTGGCAGAGTTTGCAAGAGCTTTCTATTGGCATTAATTTCAAGAAGGGGCCCCTGGTTGCATCCTAAACCTTACAGTGTGTGTGTGTGTGTGTGTGTGTGTGTGTATTTCCAGGTGCACCCTAGAGACTCTAGTGAGCCAAAAAAAGAAAAGAAAAAAAAAGGATTTGCAAGAGAATGGTGCCATTTAAAAACACACAGAACTTTAATCTGGGTTAGCATGAATGCAGTGACACGTACCAGCGACTGATTTGAGCAGGGGCGGGTCACACAATTCATCAGCTGACTGCTGGAAACCTGACGCTGAAGGAAGAAGCCTGCAGAGGAGGCCTGTCTTGCAATCAAGGCCAGGCTCAGCACACACTTAATTGCAAACGAGCTCAGCAGGTCGTGCTTTCATCGCCCCGGGTCTGAAGCGCAGGCGTGTGCTTGGTGGTTGGGTTGCCTGGTTAACGCCGTCGCTTGAACGCCACCCTCGAGTCAGTTCCCAGGCATGGTAGACAGGCGTCCCCAGCTAGCGTAATAACACACTGGCGGTCCCTGTGCCCCGTCCTGCCCTGCCCTCTCCCATCCGGTCTTGGAAATGGGAGTTTAGGACACGAGCAGGGAGCGAAGCAATTTCAGGACCCTGGAGAGTTCTGAGACTGACGTGGACAGTGCTTCAGTCCTTCAAAGCTCCGACTTCCCCTCCTGGGTCCCACCCCTTGCCTGGAGAGCAGATAGATTCAAAGTCCTCGGCCCCAGAGTCTGGCACTGTTCCAGAACGTGCCTCCTGCCCCACATTGGCCGATGCTGATATGTGAGAACGGGCAGGGTGTCCCTGTTCTGGAGTTGTCCTTAGACCTGGAAGATCCAGGTTCAAATCCCTGCTCAGCCATGAAGCTTCCTGGTTGACCTTGGGCCAATCACGCTCTTGCTCAGCCTCTCCTACCTCGCAGGGCTGTTGTGAGGCAAAAGGAGGGGAGGAACCATGTACATTTTCCCGAGCTTCTTGGAGGAAGGGTGGTCCAAAAAAAATGTGAAAAAAATAAGCCTTTGGTATGGAAGGGGCTCATTTCTCAAGTGCTCTATGCTATCTCCTAGGGCTGCCCTCTGGTGAGTTTCTATTCCCTCTCCAAGGGGGATCATTCCCCCAAAGCCCCTCACCCTGCTTTGCTGTTTCTTCTATGAAAGAAATCTTCCCCTTTCTTGCAAATAGTAGACTTCTTGCATTTCTAGTGCTAAAACCCCTGGACCCCCTCCTCTGAACCCAGCGAGACTTTTTGCATGATTATATCCTGAAGACAAATGCTAGCTAATGATGGAGAATAAGAACATGTTGTTGGAGTTGGGACAACTCTGTCTGCTGTCTAGAGGGGGCACTCTAATGTCCAAGAGGCAAAAATCTGATGTCCTGTGGTTTGACCTCTCTACCTGTCCCTCTCTGTGATACCTGCAGAGGGTGTGGCCTTGACCTTAACTTCCTTCCTTTGCACCCTGAACTCTGTCCCTTTGTATCCTGACCACCGAGCTGATAAGATGTGCAATGAGGGGCTCTCTGCCCTCCGCCATCTTGAGCACACTTCCACGCATGGCGATGCAGCTATAGGGCATTGCCTTTTCTAAGTATTAGCTGTACCTCTGATCCTAATCAGATGCTGTAGATATGCAACAAATGGAACTGTGAGTAAACTATTTTCTTTTGCATCTTTACCAAGCCTCTGCCTGTGTCTTTTGTTATTAGCAGTCAGCCTGGGTGAGGGAGGTTCCCGTGGGTGAGGCAAAGGGGGAATCTGCTGCTAGCGAAAACTCTGCTTTCCCCAATCACCAATAAGAAGTAATTCCAATACATGTGAGGGGTGTTGAAATGAACATTTCCACAAGGAGTGGAAGTTGCTTTTCAGACACAGCCTGAAATGTTTATGGGGGGGGGAGCAGTAAAGAGGTTTTCAGTTCACGCCCCCCCCCCCAAGTGAACAAGTTTTAGTTCAGAACCTGCAAAATAATGGACCATCTGCAGGAAGAAAACAGCATAGACAGCTCGGGCACTTAAGCTGAATTTCAAAGCTCCACCAAGACAATGATAATGTTCTGGATGAGTGCAGCAAAAAAGAAAAAAAGAAAAAAAGAAAAGAAATTGTATACAGCTCAATCATCTGGATATCTATTAAAATGCAAATTTCTCGGCAATTAGGAATAATTACAATAAATAATAAATTAGAATAAGGAACCGCCAACATGATTCTCCAAGAAAATGTGAAGTCTTTTCTTTTTTCTTTTCCGAATGTTCATTATGTCCTGCTTCAGTGGCTTCATTTATCTGGACATTTCAAAGCCTAAATACCGGGAAGATCGACATATATTGTCTTCCTTCCCCCCCCCCCCAAACCGTCTCTTTTATTGCTGCTTTTGCCTTGGACAAATCGATAAAAACATTTAAACGTGCTGTTTTGGACTTTGCTTGAAAACGAGGCCTCGTCTATCTGCTTTCCAGTTTTCCAGTGAACGCCTGCAGGTGTTCACTGCACCTGCAGGTCTTGACTGTGGGTTTCTCCCACCCAACCCGCAATATTCCAGAATGCCAGTTTGAAAAGGCACACCTGAGGCGGGGAAGTAGTAGGGGAGAGGGGCAGTCAGGATGGGAGACTTGCAGGAGCATGGGCAACTGGGGGATCAATAGGGTCTTTATCAGTCATCAAAAAAGGTAATTTCATGGAAGGATTGATAGAGGAATTGGGTACTGCAGCGACAAGAGGGTACACAGATTGGTTGCTAGAAAGGGATGTTGAGGGGGCACCCGGAACGGTAACCATCTCACACTTAGTCAAGGTAATAAAATCAAATGTTAAAGGTGGAACAGATTGAGCTCGCGCATCAACAAGGGAGACGGTGCCGGGATGGGGACAACTGTTAACAATCACAGTAGGAGAAATAGGCTTAGAGTGCCGACATCCAACAGAAAGTGAAGAGGTAACACAGTCCTGGGGTGAAGTCTTATGCAAGTGGATGTTTGCTTGCTGCTGCACTCTGCTCACCCCAGGTGAGCATCTCTGATCACAGTCCAATTCTGGTGGAACCAATTGGGAGAAGAACTGATAAACCCAGTGCCAAGACACCTGGTCTTTGGAGCTGTAAGAAGGACGGAGGTGACAGCCAAAAAAGGTCCTGGGGCTTTCCTGGTGCAGCCGCTGCGGTTCGTGACCCCAGATTAAAAACAGAGGAAAGGCAGGAGATTCTCCGAGTGAAACTTCTGATATTACCCACCAGCCTGACTCGGTTTCTGGACAGCCGCCAAACTCTTTAAAATTCATTGAGCGGCAAGGTCAATGTGGCAAAGGAGCAAGGTGGGTGCTTGAGGCTGGGAATCAAGTTGCAGTCGAGCTGCATTCCAGCTCGCAGACCTGGCTCTAGGCTGCGCATGGCCATTAATCTTCCCCTATCAGAATTCCATCCCTACAGTTCCCAAAGTCCATAAGAGCATAAGAACATAAGAACATAAGAAGAGCCCCGCTGGATCAGGCCAAAGGCCCATCTAGTCTAGCTTCCTGTATCTCACAGCGGCCCACCAGGTGCCCCAGGGAGGTAGGAGACACAAGACGTTTGCATCTTGTTGCCACTCCCTTGCACCTGGTACTCTGAAGTACTCCAGTACTACTAATCTAAGCAGGTTGCACAATCCATCATGGCCTATAGCCCACGATGGACTTTTCTTCCAGAAATCCATCCAATCCCCTCTTAAAGGCATCAAGACCAGATGCCATCACCATCTCCTGTGGCAAAGAGTTCCATAGATTAACTACCCGCTGGGTAAAAAAGTACTTCCTTTTATCTGTTTTAACTCTCCCAACCCTCAGTTTTAGCGGATGCCCCCTGATTCTGGTGTTTTGAGAGAGGGAAAAGAACATCCCTCTATCGACTCTGTCCCTTCCGTGCATAATTTTGTATGTCTCAATCATGTCCCCCCTCAGGTGCCTTTTTTCTAGGCTGAAGAGCCCCAAACGCTGCAGTCTTTCTTCATAAGGGAGGTGCCCCAGCCCCGTAATCATTTTCGTTGCTCTCTTCTGCACCTTTTCCAGCTCCACTATGTCTTTTTTGAGATGTGGCGACCAGAACTGTACACAATATTCCAGGTGCGGCCTTACCATCGATGTGTACAATGGCATGATAATATTGGCTGTTTTATTTTCAACCCCTTTTTTAATTACCCCATGCATGGATTGCTGCTGCACACTGGGTCGATACCTTCATTGAATTGTTCACCAGCACCCCAAGATCTCTCTCTTGAGCTGTCACAGACAGCTCAGAACCCATTAGCCTATAGGTGAAGTTTTGGTTTTTGGCCCCAATGTGCATCACTTTACACTTGTCTACTTTGAAACGCATCTGCCATTTGGCTGCCCATTCCCCCAACTTGGAGAGATCCTTCTGGAGTTCTTCACAATCCCCTCTGGTCTTTACCACCCGGAAACGTTTTGTGTCAGCCGCAAACTTGGCCACCTTGCTGCTTATCCCTGTCTCCAGGTCATTTATGAATAAGTTGAAAAGCATGGGCCCCAAGACAGATCCCTGGGGCACTCCGCTTTTCACCTCTCTCCACTGTGAAAATTGCCCATTGACTCCCACTCTCTGTTTCCTGGCCCTCAACCAATTCTGAATCCATAAGAGGACCTGCCCTCTTATTCCCTGACTGTGAAGTTTCTTCAGAAGCCTTTGGTGGGGGATGGTGTCAAACGCCTTCTGAAAATCCAGGTATATGACATCCACAGGTAAACCCACGTCCACGTGCCTGTTGACCTTTTCAAAGAATTTCAAAAGTTTTGTGAGGCAAGACTTACCCTTACAGAAGCCATGCTGACTTTCCTTCAGCAGTACGTGTTCTTTATGTGTTTTAGGATTTTATCTTTGATGAGACTTTCCACCATCTTACCTGGAACAGAAGTTAGGCTGAATGGAGGCTGCGCCTGTTATCCCCCGAGGCCGCCCTGGTAGTACTGGGGGATTCCCCTGGTAGTACTGATGACTCCCATGGTCGTACTGAGGGCCTCCCTGGTAGTACAGAGGGATTCCCCTGGTAGTACTGAGGGACTCCCACGGTAGTACTGAGAGCCACCCTAGTAGTATTGACGGAAACCGCTGGTAGTACTGAGGGCCGCACAGGTAGTACTGAGGGACTCCCATGGTAGTACTGAGTGCTAGTTAGGGTTAGGGTTAGGGTCAGGATCAGTGTCAGGGTTAGGGTTCGGGTTCGGGTCAGGGTTAGGTTTAGGGTTGGGGTTAGGGTTAGGGATTGGGTTGGGGTTAGGGTTAGGGTTAGGGTCCTCAGTCCTAGCAGGGTGGCCCTAAGTAGAACCATGGGAGTCCCTCAGTACTACCAGGGCAGCCCTTGGTACTACCATGGGAGTCCCTCAGTACTACTAGGGCAGCCGTTAGGGTTAGGGTTAGGGTTAGGGTCAGGGTCAGAGTTAGGAATATATATATTTTTAGGAATATATATTTTTTATTTTTCAAATATTCATACTACCATCTAATTTACAAACCCGAACGCAAAAGTCCGTGACAATATATTGTTCTGAATATATTTTTCTAACTAATACATTTGGTTTACTGACTAACTTACTTCTAATACAGCACATTTTTCTTATCACTAAATTTACTTATTTATTCATTCATTCACATTTTTTCCCTTTACGTTATTGGTGGTGTGGTCTCTTTCATCCATGGCCAAAATTTTTCCCACCGTATGCGGGGCATTCTTTCCTTCTCATAATTACTCATTGAGTTTAATTTAGATAAAACAAATTTTACCAATCTTACAGAATTCTTTTGTTTTCTGGATTTTAGTTCCCTGTGTCTATCAAAAATCAGGGCCTTTAAAACTAACAAATTTATCAGCCTCACGGTAGACCATGGAACCATCCAATAACTTATCGTCAAACCACCCTGTTCACCTGCTCTTCGCTTTCTTGCTACTTTTTTCCTCGGTCCTCTGAAATTTTCTGTATCTCCAATCCCGGACACGATGGATTCCCACGATTGGGTTGTCAAATTTGGCCAGTCCATCTCTCGAGCAAGTCCTCTCCACACCGCTCTTGCCGATGGGCATTCACTAACAAAATGTTCTATGGTTTCTTTTTGAGTCGTTGTTCCTCGTTGACATACTAATCTGGGGCATACTTGAGTTAGGATTAGAGGGAGGGTTAGGGTTAGGGTTAGGAATATATATATATATATTTAGGAATATATTTTTTTATTTATAAATACCATACTACTTTGATTACACCCCGTGCGCGAAAAACCGTAACAATTCGGGTTTTGCTCTTCAAATTATCTAGTACATTTAAAGTATCTATCTAACTTACCTCTAATACAATGTATTTTCCTTATCTCTAAATTATACTTGTTTTTAAGATTTACATTAGGTATTTAAGTAATTGGAGACGTGGTTTCTTGATCCCACAGCCAAAACCTTGCCCATTTTTTATGGGTCATCCTTTCTTTCTCGTAATTACTAAATACTCTTATTTTATTAAATATAAAGAGAACAGATTGTTTCACATTACATTCTTGCCCTGTCCGAATTTCCCTTCCTCTCTGAAAAGTCAGAGCCATCAAAACCAATAAATTAACTATTCTGATGGTGGACCATGGAACCATCCAATAATCTGCAACCAAAACATTGGGATCTTCCCTTCTTTGTTTCCTCAATGGGGTCTTCCTAGGTCCTCTGAAGAGCTCCTCATCCTGTAGTCCTGAAACAATTGATTCCCATGGCTGGTTCAATATATCTGGCCAGTCCATTTTCTTTGCCAGACCTTTCCAGGTCACCCTGGAAGGAGGACATTCTTGTACAAAATGTTCAATAGTCTCTCTTTTTTCCACCCCAGTGTTCGCCATTTGTCGCCGACATGCCAGTCGTACACAAACTTGCTCGTTCTCTGAAAGCCATGGTCTTGCTGCTTGTATTCCATATACTTGGTGGTAAATATGCCATCTCAAGTCCCACATATGAAAGGGTACCCTTTTATCTTTAAATGTATCTATTGGGTACACTGGGTTTCGTAAATATTCAGATAATGAAGCCTTTGTCAGCTTCTTTTTGGCATCTGGTACAAAATAACATTCTTCTAAAATTTGTCTATACACTATCTTTTTCATCATTTTTACAGAAAATCCATCTTTTAACCATCCTGATTGAATTTTCCAAATGTTTACGTAACTATAAATTTCCCATAAATAATCTGGTCCAGTACATTTCATAGCAAAAGTTGCTATGTAACCAAAGTTTCCTGCTCCCCACCAAACATCTCCCCATTTTTTTTCCCTTCCAACCCATGGCAAAGGCCACCAACCAAAACTGTACTTCTTCAATTCCGACTTCCTGGGCTTCTACCTTAGCCCATCTTCCAAAATTAAAACTCAGGAATATAGCCATGAAAGCAGGTCCTATTGCTGGGAGATCAAATCCACCTTCCCATAATGGTCTAAAGGCGGTGGCCCTTGCTATTGGAAAATGAATGGTTCCCCAGAGAAATTTAAATATCAATTTCTGTACTTCTTTTATAATTGACTCTGGTGGAGGAAAAACCGTAGCTATGTTGGTAGCTATGGGCATCAAATACGTTTTAACCTAAGTAGCTTTCTGATAAAAAAGTCAATTTCCAATTTTTCCAAATTTCTGATTTCTCTTTTACTTTCTTTTCCCACATTTTCCAATTAGTCTGCCACCCCTCTTTTTTAATTGAAAAATATATCCCCAACAATTTAACCCCATCGGTTTTATCTGACTCTTTTTTGGTTTGACCCATTACATCTTCCATTGAGGTGGTAGAGATATCTTCCTTGCCATCTAATACAATAATAAAACTTTTTTGAACGTTCAGACTTGTGCCCGTACACTTTTCATATCTTTTAAATAATACCAACAACCTTCTTAATTCTGAATTGTTTCTAACTAAGACAGATACGTCATCTGCATGAGCAACCAGTTTAATGATTACTGCGTATTCCTTCACTTTTTCTTTTACATCTTCTTTTACCAGTACATTACTATCTTTTCTTTGAAAAAGACCCCATTTTTCAGGAACAGTTAACTTAATTCCCGAAATCTGTTCATCCATATACACCGAGGCCAAAACTGGATCCAGAGCTAAGACATATAACAAAGGGCTCAAGGGGCACCCCTGTCGTACGCCCGACAAGAGGGGAATCTTTTGGCCACGCCAACCATTGAGCTGTGGCCTCACGGAAGCCCTTCTATACAAAAGCTCAAGCATTTCAACAAACCTTGAAGGAATCCCTTTCCACTGTAACACTTCCCAAAGGTAGAAATGATGCATGTTGTCAAAGGCTTTCACTTGGTCCAATTGAACCAAATTTCCTCTTCATTTCCCTTTCTTAACTAACTGAAAAATTTCCCTAAATAAACAAAGGGAGTCAGTCATATATCTTCCTGGGACAGCATTTGTTTGACAGGCTATGACAATTTTATCCGCCACCTTTGCCAATCGAGCATTCAAAATTTTGGCTAATATTCTGTAATCCACATTTGTCAAAGCTATGGGGCGCCAATTCTGCGGTAACGTTAGATCACCATGTTTTGGGAAAAAAATAAGAGTGCCTTCATACATTGTCTCGCTTAGTTGACAATTATCTAAAAAGAAATTAAAGACCTTTGTCAGAGGTTCAACCAACCAGTTGTTAAATGTCTTATAAAATTTCCAGCCAAGCCCATCAGGTCCTGGAGCCGATCTCCCTTTTCCAGTTGCTATAGCTCTTTTCACTTCTTCCTCTTCTATAGGACGCAGAAGGGATCGTTCATCTTCTTCATTCAAACCTTTATACAACTCATCCCTTGGCAACTCTTCCAAAAAATTTTTTACTTCTTGTTGTTTGATATCTTTCTGAGAGAATAACTTCCTATAATATTGTTCCATCACCAATACTATTTCTTTGGGATGGTACTTCACAGAATGACTATCAGTTTCTCTCAGTCCCATGCACTCTATCGGGATCCTTGGACTTCTCGCTTTTGCCCATTGGTCAATATCAACAATTCCTCCTTTAGTCCGGAATTGCTTATAGTTCCGTTTCTTTAATTTTGTTTATTTTGAAAATCAGCGATGACTTCCTTAGAAGTTTTTAAGAGGGTTAAATCTACTGGAATACCCTTATTAATATTTACATGGCATCTCAAAAACTGAGAGATAGCTTTATGATAATTCTTTATCTCTCTCTTATACGTATTACTTTCAAATCTTTGACACCTTTTTGCAACTGTCTTATTTAACCTTTCCCACCATCTAATCAAGTCATCAGTGTAAATGTCAAATAAAGTTACCATTTCTGCTAGAATCGCTTCAACAAACTCTTTATATTCAAGTCTGTCAAGGTTATAGGGTTTCAACCTCCACAACGGGCTAGGGTTAGGGTTAGGGATAGGGTTTGGGTTATGGTCAGGGTTAGGGCTAGGGCTAGGGCTAGGGCAAAGGCAAGGGTAAGGGTTAGGGTTATGTTTAGGGTTTGCCCACGGTACTAGCAGGGAGTTACGGTTAGGGTTCAGGATCAGGTTCGGATTCAGGTTCAGGTTTGGGTAGTCCCACAGTATTACCAGAGGCGGCCCTCGGTATTACCAGTGGCTGCACTTGGTATTACCAGGTAGTCTGTTGGTATTACCAGGTAGTCCCATGGTATTATCAGAAGCGGAACTCCGTATTACCAGAGGGGGCACTTGGTATTCCCAGGTAGTCCCTCGGTATTACCAGAGGCGGCACTCGGTATAAGCAGAGATGGCACTTGGTATTAGGGTTAGGTAAGGGGTTGGGGTTGGGGTAGGGGTAGGGTTAGAGTTAGGCTTAGGGCTAGAATTTGGGTTGGGGATAGCATTAGGGTTAGGGTTAGGGCTAGGGTTAGGGTTAGGAATAGGGTTAGGGTTAGTGCGAGGGCGAGGGCGAGGGCGAAGGCTAGGGTAAGGGTTAGGGTTAGGGTTAGGGTAAGGTTTAGGGTTTTCCCTCGGTACTACCAGGGAGTCCCTCAGTTAGGGTTAGGGTTTGTACCGAGGGTTAGGGTTCCTCAGTACTACCAGGGCGGCCCTTAGATTTAGGGTTATGGTAAGGTTAGTGTCAGGGTTACAGTTAGGGTTAGAATTAGGGTTAGGGTTAGTGTCAGGGTTAGGGTCAGTGTCCGGGTTAGGGTCAGGGTGAAGGTAAGGGTCAGGGT
>JAJKFI010016527.1:0-10033 GCA_029204185.1 Lerista edwardsae | reverse complement strand
GTTAGGGTCAGGGTTCGGGTTCGGGTTAGTGTCAGGGTCAGGGTCAGCGTCAGGGTCAAGGTCAGGGTCAGGGTCAGGATTAGGATCAGGGTTAGAGTTAGGGTTGGGGTTAGGTTTAGGGTTTGGGTCCTCAGTACTACCTCAGGCTGAGTACTAGCCTCAGTACTACCAGGGCGGACCTCAGTACTACCATGGGAGTTGCTCAGTCCTATCAGGGCGGCCCTTGGGTTTAGGATTAGTATTAGGGTTTGGGTTAGTGTTAGGGTTAGCATCATCGTCAGTGTTAGGGCTAGGGTTAGGGTTAGGGTTAGGGTTGGGGTCCAGGTCAGGGTCAGTGTTAGGGTTAGGTTCAGGGTTAGGGTTAGGATCAGGGTCAGGCTTAGGATTAGAGTTAGGGCTAGGGTTGGGGGTAGTATCAGTGTTAGGTTTAGGGTTAGGGTCCTCAGTGCTACGAGGGGAGTCCCTCAGTACTACCAGGGCGGCCCTCAGTACTACCATGGGAGTTCCTCAGAAAGGCGGGGGCCTTACTCCACAGGGATGGAAAATATTTATGAAACACACCATCTGTCTCAGCTGAGCAGGAATTTTCATGACTGTTTGTTTAAATTGCTTCCACTGTACTGAACTGTCAGGGCTCTAGAGGAGAGGGGACTCTCTGCCACTTCTCCGGTTAATCCTACCAATTAAAGATTTCGTGTGGGCTGTGCGAAAGGAATGGGGACTCCTGCAAAACAACGGCAACAACACAGTTATTATAGAATCCAGCAGTAAGGGCCGTAATTCTAGCCTATTACAGATTTATAGCAGGGAGGCCAGAAAATGCATTTGCAAGCAGTTACCAGACTGACACAGACACAAGAAGGGTGTTGTGCGTTAGAACGTCAGGAATTGAGACACATCAACCACCTACCATTCCCTAGTGAATTGCCTCATTAAACGACACTCTGGGAATTGGCGTCCTCTGGGGTTGGACATCGAAACATGGAGGTGGTTTTGTGTTTGCTTGCTTGTTTGCTTGCTTGCTTTACAAAAACAAGCAAAATATTGGTTTGAGGATCATGAATGTTTGGATTGTTGGGAATGGCCAGTCTTGTGTGCTCCCGTAGGCACCTGGTGGGCCACTGTGAGATGCTAGGTGGGCCTTGGCCTGATCCAGTGGGGCTCTTCTGATGTTCCTATGCTCTTATGCTATTAGATGTTCCCAGCTTCTGGTAGTCAGATACATTGCCCCTGTACATGGGGGCTCCATTCCTATCGTGGCCAACAAAGCGTAACTAGATCAGGGGGGCATGTGCTCCAGCATCTTGTGGCCCTCTGTGGCCCACCCACTGCCCCTGGGAAGCCCACAATTCAAAGAGGAAGGGAAGAGACTGCCCCATCCCCGACATTTGGCACACACCTGCCCTGCACCTGTCCCCCAGCATCTGGCATCTGGTGTCGTCAACCCACTGCCTCCCAGGCAGTTCTGCACCTGGCAGTTCTAGGCGGGGCCAGGAAAGCCCTGGAGAGACAGGCTGGCTGGCTGGCCTGGTGCCCCTGGAGCCTCGCAGCAGGACCCGGTGGATGCCCTGGGGAGAAGCAGCAGACATTGCGCCAAGCAGGAGGAATGTGCCGGCACTCGCCACAGTGGAAAGGCAAGAGGAGCTGGTCCAGGCTGGTGCTCCAGAGCAACTGGAGTTTTCTAAGGGTGTAAATTCCACTTCCGCCAACTGACTCCCTGCTGGCGACACCCTCTTCGCGCCTCCTTCCGGGGGAGACACCCCACACTTTCTATCTGGCAAATTAGTGTCGTTTTCAGAGGCGTGAAATTGCCAGATGACACGAAACCCACATTACAGGGCGAAGGGATGAATCAAGCGCTGACGACGCTAATTGGCAAATGATAGATTAGCCGCTTCATTTGAAGTCCTTTCACCGTTCGGGATTTCCAAGGCCGGCACTTGCAGGAGTGCAGGGGGCGTTCCCAGCTAAGAACTGTCACAGAAGCACCATTTGGATGCAGGGAAAAATGCTGTTTAGCGTTAAAAAAAATTCCAAAGAGTGAATCTTGATGAGTCTTTTATGGTACTTCTCTCTCCCTTAACATCAGAAGAGCCCCTATGCTGGATCAGGCCAAAGGGGGCCCATCTAATCCAGCTTCCTGCATCTCACAGTGGCCCACCAGATGCCTCGGGGAGCACAAGAGACAAAAAGATGCCTGCATCCTGTGGCCACTCCCTTGCGCTGGGCATTCTGAAGTAGCCTACTTCTAACATTAGGAGGTTGCACCATCCATCATGGCCTGTAGCCCACCATGAGAGCGACAAAAATGATTACGGGGCTGGGGCACCTCCCTTATGAAGAAAGACTGCAGCGTTTGGGGCTCTTCAGCCTAGAAAAAAGGCACCTGAGGGGGGACATGATTGAGACATACAAAATTATGCATGGAAGGGATAAAGTCGATAGAGGGATGTTCTTTTCCCTCTCTCAAAACACCAGAACCAGGGGGCATCTGCTGAAACTGAGGGTTGGGACAGTTAAAACAGATAAAAGGAAGTACTTCTTTACCCAGCGGGTAGTTAATCTGTGGAACTCTTTGCCACAGGAAGTGGTGATGGCATCTGGTCTGGATGCCTTTAAGAAGGGATTGGACGGATTTCTGGAGGAAAGGTCCATCGTGGGCTATAGGCAATGATGGATGGTGCAACCTCCTTACAAAGGTGGTGGGCTACTTCAGAGTACCAGGTGCAAGGGAGAGGCAACAGGATGCAAGCATCTTGTTGTCTCATGCCTCCCTGGGGCACCTGGTGGGCCGCTGTGAGATGCAGGAAGCTGGACTAGATGGGCCTTTGGCCTGATCCAGCACAGGGGCTCTTCTTAGGTTCTTATGTTCTTATGAACTTTTCCTCCAGAAACCTGTCCAATCACCTTTGAAAGGCACCCAGGCCCTTCTGTGGAGGCCCTCACCACCTCCTGTGGCAAGGAGTTCAATAAAATAAGTGTGCTGCACAGGGACCAATCCGAAGTGGGACCGCAGTACAGGAAACAGAGTTTAACTCTGGAACCTCACGTACACCTCATCCAGATTGCCCCCCCCCCCCAGGAGAAGTGTCCCCTGTGATACCAAGAGGAACTTTTGCAATGGGGAAAATGATAGCCCTGGGGGGGGGGGGTTTGAGGCAAACCTGTTAAAGCCCCCTCCCTCCTGCCATGATCCCAATTGGAACCTGCCCCTAAGTGACATGAGAACAATGGAGCACGCAGGTCTGGCGTAGGCGAAAGGTGTAGCGTTTTCTTGGGCCCCGAGTTCTATATCCAGCAAAGATGTACATCCCTTTTTCAAATGAGTGCATAGAGCACTTGCTAGCTATGCTGATCACATCTCCAGGCACCCTGGGGGCACTTGGGGCTTCTCCTCTAGGTGCCCTCAGCCTCCGCTGTTTCCCCTCCCCCCCCAAAAAAGAGAGACAACATGTCAAAGCACAGTCGACTAGTTTGTTTGGCTTCCGAAGCGCCCCCAGCAAAGTGGATTTATTCAGGCAATGTTTTTGCATCCTCGCTTCTGTTTCGGTTCCGGGATTTGCATGAGCTTCCCTGACGTCTTCCTGTTTTGATCATGTTCTGTCACGGAGGACGTGTCATCGAGGGAGCAAGCTGGTGAATCATCCGCCGTCATTTGAATCCCTGCTCCATCGCGGAGAGTACTGAGAAATTGACACCCCAAGATTTCAGCTGCTGAGTGGAAGTGTCTGGATACTGGTCTGTGACACTGAGGTGTCTGGCTTCTGCTGTCCAGGGTCTCAGGCCCAGAAAGGCAGTTCTCCCATCGCCCGCTCCCTGAGAACCTTCTCTCCACCAGAGCTGGGATCAGGGCCTGATTTTCCCTATCGCAAGAGCAACAAGGACATCCACAGAAGTGCCCAAATTCCACCTTTGACATTTCTTCCAAGGACCACAGCCAAGAAGGAGCAGCAATCTCAACAGGAGGCAAACTGAGATGTTTGCCTAGGGGCCATTCTCAATGAGAGCTGTACGGACCCCTGGGCCGCCCCGGCACATTTGAAGGGGGCCACAATGTAAACGCCTAAAACAAATAAATGACAGTGTGTTTCTGTGATGTTGAAGAACGCAAGGCCCACTAGTTACAATGTGCCATATTATAGTTGCACGAAGACTGTTGTGATTAACCCTCTATGCAAATACATTATCCTTATTAACCTAAAACCCTGCATTGTGTGGGCTTCAATTTGTTTCTCCCGGCTCTCCTGTGCCTGCTAGCCAGTTCCACTGGGAGATCCTGGCCTCCCCTGCTTTCCACCGAGAAAAATGTCCTCCTTTCCTTGCAATTCATAAGTTTATCAACCTCCATCATGTCTCCTCTTTGTCATTTCCCGTGGCACATCTCGACTCAAAAGGAGTCGACAAGAGGGCATATCTGCTCTTTGTCTGGGCAGGTGACAAATGACGAGCCTCCTCCGAGCCCCGAAGATCAATGTTCTACTTTCAGGCTTTGCATGCAGGACAACACAACTTGGGCACCCAAAACCCACCGATCCATCAATAAGCTATTCTGCCACGGGATGAATGGCGTCCGGGTGCCTTATTAATTGGAGCATCTGAGGAGGCTCAGGCCATCGATAAGCGATTTCTGTCATCACTCCAAACTCCAGAAAATACGCTCCAGCGCCAGATTTCTGCCCTTTTGATTCACAGGCTCACTTCAGGCCGATCAAGACATCGGAAATGAAAAATCGATCCCGTTCCTTTTGCTCGTTTGGGGGCCCTCCGAGCTGCCCTGTGGCCTTCGCGTCGAGGATCCAGGAAGGGAAGCAGGCCTATTAATGAACAGATCCCCGGTTCTGCATCTGGAAAGAGGGTGCTGGCGTCCTTGCCTGAATCCTGGTCTTAATGATTCGCCACAGAGCCTCCCTCCTCTGGCTCAGGAAATGCAATCAAAGAGCAGCCCTGGCAAGCAGCCAGGCATGCAAAGCGGTTTGCTGAGGGGGCAGAATTTGAATGAGAAACAATTATTGCTGATGGCGAGATAAGAGATTTTTATGGGATTTTTGTAAAGCTATGTTCTAGGTGAGCATGCAAGTAGACAAAGGGGAGGATTCCTTTGGAATACAACATCACGCCCAGGACACAGGGAGAATAGGGGCACTTGAGCCCAATCCGGACCAGGAGCTGGGTTAGGGTTAGGGTTAGGATTGCCCCTTCAGCCCTGGGTGCATCTAAATGATCTCTCAGTTCCCCCTTTGCTTCCATTCCAAGAGTCACTGCTCTGAAAAAGGTTTTAGCGTGTGCGTTTTCCTTCCTTCCTGTGATGATTCATATAAAACCATATCAGACGTCTTCTTTTTCTAAAGATTTCAGCAGTCATTGTGTGTTAAAATACTTTCTTTTGGCTGCATTTAATTCCATATTGCCCTAAATAAAAGATTTTTTTATAAAAAAAAATACTACCAGATTGGGGAAAATGTAAAGAGACATTATTTGTTCCTGACCTTTGCAAATCTCCCTCTAAAAGCCATTTTTAGGGGAGAAAAAAATGTTTAGAAGTTATAATTTTTCAAAGGGCAGGAGCTGTGCTCGAGCTGGGGTAGTGTGGAATGACAATATGGATTAGAACTCAGAGGGTGTTAAGGCCTGCCTCCTTAAGGCCTCAAAGAAAAGTTTTCAGGGGTTTTTTCTTCTAAACTTTGCTCTGTCCTCTGGTGCTCTTTGAGCTGCCTCACTGCCTGCTGAGGGACGGAAGTGATGTCAGTAAGCAGGAAGTGATGTCATTAAGCAGGAAATGATGTCAGTAAGCAAGGGGCATCCGCTAAAACTGAGTGTTGGGAGAATTAAAACAGATAAAAGGAAATACTTTTTTACCCAGCGGGTAGTTAATCTGTGGCACTCTTTGCCTCAGGAGGTGGTGATGGCATCTGATCTTGATGCCTTTAAGAGGGGATTGGACAGATTTCTGGAAGAAAAGTCATGGGCTATAGGCAATGATGGGTTGTAACCTCCTTACATTAGTAGTAGGCTACTTCAGAGTACTGGGTGCAAGGGAGTGGCCACAGGATGCAAGCATCTTGCTGTCTCGTGCCTCCCTGGGGCACCTGGTGGGCCGCTGTGAGATACAGGAAGCTGGACTAGATGGGCCTTTGGCCTGATCCAGCAGGGCTCTTCTTATGTTCTTATGAAGTGATGTCATTAAGCAGGAAATGGTGTCATTAAGCAGGAAGTGATGTCATTAGGTAGGTGATGACCAGGAATATCGTGGAGTCAGACAATCAGACACAGGGTGGCTATACCAGGGGTTGGTCAAGACTTCCCAGCACTTGGGCTGGGGCCTCAAACGTTGCCCCTCCCTTGTGTAGTGACAGCACATTCACAGGGTTGTGAGCCGAAGCTTCCCCACTGGGCAGCACCCTTTGGAACGAAAGCGCCGACGCCCTCGCGCACTGAGCGAGACAATGAAGAGCGATTACGGAGGTTGGCACAAGGGCAGCCAGCGCTGGGCACGATGCCTCGTGTCGCCGGCGCAGGCACAGACAGCGGCCACCGAGGTCGCGGTGTGTCGGCCCAAATTAGCTCGCCAGAAACTATTTACACCGTCAGGGCGGAGAAGAGTGATTATGATCAGAACAAACACCAGAGGACACCAGCTGGGTCTGAGTGATGGCGAGGAGGACAACAACATCTGGGGCTATTAGTGGGAGCAGGTGCAAAGCCAGGGGTCGACGGCTTCTCATCCGGCTGGCAGCAGCAACAACTTTCTCCTTCCCGATCCTCTTTTGCCTTTTTCATTGCCCCTAAACCAGGACCCCGCGGCATGCTAGGAAAGTCAACCTCACTGCCATTTGAAGCACATGGCCAGTATTATTGTGCCGCTGTACAAACTGAAGACACAGTTGTACACAATGGCACAAACTGTGCCTTCTTGAACTTGCTTGACACCACGGAGGGAGCATCAGTTCCCTGGACTAGAGAGTCGCACAAGGCAGCTCTATAGACCGTCTCTTGACTTGTTTCTGCTCCGCTGCCCTAGAAGTGCACTGGAAACGAACCAGCCCCTCCCCACACATGTGGGGCCACTGCAAACTTCAAAAGGTTCAGGCCGAGGCCATTTCGTGATTGGGCAGACGCTCTCGGTCGCGTCTTATTTTATCCCACGCCGTCCTCCTGTCCCTGGCGATGAGGCTGTCCGTGCTCAGTGACCTTCTCGGCATCCTCCTCTTCTTGTGCTCGCAGAGAGAGCTCGTGGCTGACAGGCCAGCCCATCTGTAAATATTTTAAGCGTCTCCAGCACTTAACAAAGCTTCATAGAGTCGATTCTCTTTGCAGGTTTGGCTCTGTGTCCCTGGAGGGCCAGTGAAATAGACGCTAGTGAAAAGCGTTACTTGGCGTGAGAACGTCAGAAGAGCCCCTGTGCTGGATCAGGCCAAAGGGGGCCCATCTAGTCCAGCTTCCTGCATCACAGTGGCCCACCAGATGCCTCAGGGAGCACACAAGGCAACAAGAGGCCCGCATCCCATTGCCACTCCCTTGCATCTGGCATTCAGACAGCCTATTTCTAAAACCAGGAGGTTGCATTTATTGACCCATGGCAGCTTGTAATGTGTGATGGACTTTTCCTCCATAAATCTGTCCAGTCCCTTTTGAAAGGCACCCAGGCCAGACGCTGTCACCACGTCCTGCGGCAAGGGGTTAGTCTGGGGCTGGGTCCTGAGTGTCGTTTTTGTTGGCCTGTGCAAGGCTCTGCTGGAAAACCCTGCCCAAATGATTCCTCAGCCCCGCCAACAGACCCTTTTATTCAGGACCCTGGAGAGCGTCCTGGTGTCAGGCAATTAATTATCCCCACCCCCACCCCTGCAGCCATGGCTGTTCAGCTCTGTCGGGCAGGCTGGAACAAAAAATGTGGGCGCTGGAAGCGGGGCAGTGAGGAGAAATGGTTTTAATTTTGGCCTTTTCAGAACGGGTCTCTCCGCCAGCCCCAAATTAAACTTGGTGTAGGCAGCATGGATTTGGACGGGAAATATTGACCCCAGCAGGTCATGTGGCACTTTTATGCATCGTTTAATTCCGTGCTGGAGATTTATGGGAACTGCAAAGCAAAACCGGGCTGGAAATAAAAGCCAGAGCTTGGGGAGAGGCTGGACGGAGCCACCACGGAAGGCAAACAGAGGAGCTGGAGATTTAAGGAGGGCAGAAAACACTCAGGGATGGTTTATCCACACAGGCTATGGAGACGGTTGCCGCCAGCTGCAGATTTAGGGAGGCAAACCCTTAAATCCCAACTGTCTCCCCTCCAACTTCCTGAGAGTGGAAAAGGAAGAGCGGAATGGCCTGAGAGGAAGGGGGGAGAACAGGGCGGGGCCACACAGCTGAACACTTCACAGGAAGGAGGATGCAAAGATCAAAGCAGGGAACCTGCCTTCTCTGCAGTCCCGGCATCCGCAGGCTCCCCTATCCGCTGAGGGTCTGCTTTTAACGATGTGTTTGAAATGTGCCACAGTGAGTCAGAAGACGCGAGGGCAGCTCTTGCCAGATTCCCTCCTGCGACACTTGCCTCTCCTCCCATCTCTGCGTCTCCCCGTGAGGAGCCTCTCAGGCGACCTGCCTGGTTACTTCATCCGGAGGCAAACGAGCGGCTCGACTCTCGCAAGTTTGTGAACGACAGCTGCCAAGTCGGCCGGAAGACTTGTTTGGATTAATCGTCTGCCGTTCCAAAAGAGAAAATCAATGGCACGAGGGCGCATTTGCGTCGGCACAAATGCTGTGCTGCGTGGCTGAAATGTGGCCGTGCTGGGGGTGCGGGGTTACGACGCTTTTTCATGCCTAGGTGTTTTGCAAAAATAAAAACGAGGGTGCCCAGCTAGCTCATTTCTGCAGTGCAGAGGGTCGTGGAGGGGGCTGCAAGCCTCCAGCCCCCTCCGAAAGCTTTTCCTACCCTCTTGTGTCCCTTTCCATGTCCCTGGTGGGTCCCCACAGCGCCGTGATTGCTGTGGCGCTGTCAGGTCACCCATTGTTCAACGGTGGGTCATGACCCACCGCTTTGAATAGCACTGCCTTAAAGGTAAAGGTAAAGGTTTCCCCACCACCGAATGGTCTAGTCATGACCGACTGTAGGGGGCGGTGCTCATCTCCATTTCTAAGCCTGTAGAGCCGGCGTTCATGTGGCCGATCATGTGGCCAGCATGACTCTATGCCGTAGCGCATGGAACGCCGTTCCCTTCCCACCGAAGTGGTCCCTATTTATCTATTTGCATTTTAGGTGCTTTCGAACTGCTAGGTTGGCAGGAGCTGGGACAAGCAACGGGAGCTCACTCCGTCACGCAGTCTCGAACTCCCAACCTTGCAGTTGAAAGCCCAGCAACAGCGGATTAACTCGCTGCGCCACCATGTCCCACAGCACTGCCTTAAAGCACAACAAATATCTTCAGGGGTTCCAAGTGCTTCTGCTTGCTTTACTCCTGATATTTTTAGTTCCTTGCGTTTTTCTCCAGTGTGCCTGATGGGAGCTGGGAAGCTGCTTTCCTCGAACGCTGGGAAATGAAACAGGTACTGCGATTTCTGTTCTCTTCATTTGCAAAGGGCGTAACAATTAAGGGATACGAATTACCACCGTCGGAATTAGGATGCAGCTCCCATCCCCGAATCAGCAGCTTATTCCACACAGCAGCGCACGTGAAAATCCCCCTAGCTCCCATCGCCCCCGACTGAATCAGCAAAACACACAATGGGATTATCCAAATATGCAGATGCCGCCGTGGAGCTCGTGAACCCCTCGAGCGCCAACGTGCGGAGCTGGCGCGGCAAAACACGCACGCATTGCAATGAAGGATGCGCCGGCAGGATCGGGAGATGTTGCGCCGGAATCGGCAAGGCATGCAAAAGTTGGTGCCTCTCTGCCCCCACCCGCAGCAGAGCAAGTCAAACAAGCAGCTTAACGAGCAAAATAGAAACCAAGCGAGTTAGAAAACATCCCTTGTAGCAAGATGGAATTTCAGACAGACAGAGAGAGAGAGAGAGAGAGAGAGAGAGAGAGAGAGAGAGAGAGAGA
>JAJKFI010016526.1:0-10033 GCA_029204185.1 Lerista edwardsae | reverse complement strand
GTTAGGGTCAGGGTTCGGGTTCGGGTTAGTGTCAGGGTCAGGGTCAGCGTCAGGGTCAAGGTCAGGGTCAGGGTCAGGATTAGGATCAGGGTTAGAGTTAGGGTTGGGGTTAGGTTTAGGGTTTGGGTCCTCAGTACTACCTCAGGCTGAGTACTAGCCTCAGTACTACCAGGGCGGACCTCAGTACTACCATGGGAGTTGCTCAGTCCTATCAGGGCGGCCCTTGGGTTTAGGATTAGTATTAGGGTTTGGGTTAGTGTTAGGGTTAGCATCATCGTCAGTGTTAGGGCTAGGGTTAGGGTTAGGGTTAGGGTTGGGGTCCAGGTCAGGGTCAGTGTTAGGGTTAGGTTCAGGGTTAGGGTTAGGATCAGGGTCAGGCTTAGGATTAGAGTTAGGGCTAGGGTTGGGGGTAGTATCAGTGTTAGGTTTAGGGTTAGGGTCCTCAGTGCTACGAGGGGAGTCCCTCAGTACTACCAGGGCGGCCCTCAGTACTACCATGGGAGTTCCTCAGAAAGGCGGGGGCCTTACTCCACAGGGATGGAAAATATTTATGAAACACACCATCTGTCTCAGCTGAGCAGGAATTTTCATGACTGTTTGTTTAAATTGCTTCCACTGTACTGAACTGTCAGGGCTCTAGAGGAGAGGGGACTCTCTGCCACTTCTCCGGTTAATCCTACCAATTAAAGATTTCGTGTGGGCTGTGCGAAAGGAATGGGGACTCCTGCAAAACAACGGCAACAACACAGTTATTATAGAATCCAGCAGTAAGGGCCGTAATTCTAGCCTATTACAGATTTATAGCAGGGAGGCCAGAAAATGCATTTGCAAGCAGTTACCAGACTGACACAGACACAAGAAGGGTGTTGTGCGTTAGAACGTCAGGAATTGAGACACATCAACCACCTACCATTCCCTAGTGAATTGCCTCATTAAACGACACTCTGGGAATTGGCGTCCTCTGGGGTTGGACATCGAAACATGGAGGTGGTTTTGTGTTTGCTTGCTTGTTTGCTTGCTTGCTTTACAAAAACAAGCAAAATATTGGTTTGAGGATCATGAATGTTTGGATTGTTGGGAATGGCCAGTCTTGTGTGCTCCCGTAGGCACCTGGTGGGCCACTGTGAGATGCTAGGTGGGCCTTGGCCTGATCCAGTGGGGCTCTTCTGATGTTCCTATGCTCTTATGCTATTAGATGTTCCCAGCTTCTGGTAGTCAGATACATTGCCCCTGTACATGGGGGCTCCATTCCTATCGTGGCCAACAAAGCGTAACTAGATCAGGGGGGCATGTGCTCCAGCATCTTGTGGCCCTCTGTGGCCCACCCACTGCCCCTGGGAAGCCCACAATTCAAAGAGGAAGGGAAGAGACTGCCCCATCCCCGACATTTGGCACACACCTGCCCTGCACCTGTCCCCCAGCATCTGGCATCTGGTGTCGTCAACCCACTGCCTCCCAGGCAGTTCTGCACCTGGCAGTTCTAGGCGGGGCCAGGAAAGCCCTGGAGAGACAGGCTGGCTGGCTGGCCTGGTGCCCCTGGAGCCTCGCAGCAGGACCCGGTGGATGCCCTGGGGAGAAGCAGCAGACATTGCGCCAAGCAGGAGGAATGTGCCGGCACTCGCCACAGTGGAAAGGCAAGAGGAGCTGGTCCAGGCTGGTGCTCCAGAGCAACTGGAGTTTTCTAAGGGTGTAAATTCCACTTCCGCCAACTGACTCCCTGCTGGCGACACCCTCTTCGCGCCTCCTTCCGGGGGAGACACCCCACACTTTCTATCTGGCAAATTAGTGTCGTTTTCAGAGGCGTGAAATTGCCAGATGACACGAAACCCACATTACAGGGCGAAGGGATGAATCAAGCGCTGACGACGCTAATTGGCAAATGATAGATTAGCCGCTTCATTTGAAGTCCTTTCACCGTTCGGGATTTCCAAGGCCGGCACTTGCAGGAGTGCAGGGGGCGTTCCCAGCTAAGAACTGTCACAGAAGCACCATTTGGATGCAGGGAAAAATGCTGTTTAGCGTTAAAAAAAATTCCAAAGAGTGAATCTTGATGAGTCTTTTATGGTACTTCTCTCTCCCTTAACATCAGAAGAGCCCCTATGCTGGATCAGGCCAAAGGGGGCCCATCTAATCCAGCTTCCTGCATCTCACAGTGGCCCACCAGATGCCTCGGGGAGCACAAGAGACAAAAAGATGCCTGCATCCTGTGGCCACTCCCTTGCGCTGGGCATTCTGAAGTAGCCTACTTCTAACATTAGGAGGTTGCACCATCCATCATGGCCTGTAGCCCACCATGAGAGCGACAAAAATGATTACGGGGCTGGGGCACCTCCCTTATGAAGAAAGACTGCAGCGTTTGGGGCTCTTCAGCCTAGAAAAAAGGCACCTGAGGGGGGACATGATTGAGACATACAAAATTATGCATGGAAGGGATAAAGTCGATAGAGGGATGTTCTTTTCCCTCTCTCAAAACACCAGAACCAGGGGGCATCTGCTGAAACTGAGGGTTGGGACAGTTAAAACAGATAAAAGGAAGTACTTCTTTACCCAGCGGGTAGTTAATCTGTGGAACTCTTTGCCACAGGAAGTGGTGATGGCATCTGGTCTGGATGCCTTTAAGAAGGGATTGGACGGATTTCTGGAGGAAAGGTCCATCGTGGGCTATAGGCAATGATGGATGGTGCAACCTCCTTACAAAGGTGGTGGGCTACTTCAGAGTACCAGGTGCAAGGGAGAGGCAACAGGATGCAAGCATCTTGTTGTCTCATGCCTCCCTGGGGCACCTGGTGGGCCGCTGTGAGATGCAGGAAGCTGGACTAGATGGGCCTTTGGCCTGATCCAGCACAGGGGCTCTTCTTAGGTTCTTATGTTCTTATGAACTTTTCCTCCAGAAACCTGTCCAATCACCTTTGAAAGGCACCCAGGCCCTTCTGTGGAGGCCCTCACCACCTCCTGTGGCAAGGAGTTCAATAAAATAAGTGTGCTGCACAGGGACCAATCCGAAGTGGGACCGCAGTACAGGAAACAGAGTTTAACTCTGGAACCTCACGTACACCTCATCCAGATTGCCCCCCCCCCCCAGGAGAAGTGTCCCCTGTGATACCAAGAGGAACTTTTGCAATGGGGAAAATGATAGCCCTGGGGGGGGGGGGTTTGAGGCAAACCTGTTAAAGCCCCCTCCCTCCTGCCATGATCCCAATTGGAACCTGCCCCTAAGTGACATGAGAACAATGGAGCACGCAGGTCTGGCGTAGGCGAAAGGTGTAGCGTTTTCTTGGGCCCCGAGTTCTATATCCAGCAAAGATGTACATCCCTTTTTCAAATGAGTGCATAGAGCACTTGCTAGCTATGCTGATCACATCTCCAGGCACCCTGGGGGCACTTGGGGCTTCTCCTCTAGGTGCCCTCAGCCTCCGCTGTTTCCCCTCCCCCCCCAAAAAAGAGAGACAACATGTCAAAGCACAGTCGACTAGTTTGTTTGGCTTCCGAAGCGCCCCCAGCAAAGTGGATTTATTCAGGCAATGTTTTTGCATCCTCGCTTCTGTTTCGGTTCCGGGATTTGCATGAGCTTCCCTGACGTCTTCCTGTTTTGATCATGTTCTGTCACGGAGGACGTGTCATCGAGGGAGCAAGCTGGTGAATCATCCGCCGTCATTTGAATCCCTGCTCCATCGCGGAGAGTACTGAGAAATTGACACCCCAAGATTTCAGCTGCTGAGTGGAAGTGTCTGGATACTGGTCTGTGACACTGAGGTGTCTGGCTTCTGCTGTCCAGGGTCTCAGGCCCAGAAAGGCAGTTCTCCCATCGCCCGCTCCCTGAGAACCTTCTCTCCACCAGAGCTGGGATCAGGGCCTGATTTTCCCTATCGCAAGAGCAACAAGGACATCCACAGAAGTGCCCAAATTCCACCTTTGACATTTCTTCCAAGGACCACAGCCAAGAAGGAGCAGCAATCTCAACAGGAGGCAAACTGAGATGTTTGCCTAGGGGCCATTCTCAATGAGAGCTGTACGGACCCCTGGGCCGCCCCGGCACATTTGAAGGGGGCCACAATGTAAACGCCTAAAACAAATAAATGACAGTGTGTTTCTGTGATGTTGAAGAACGCAAGGCCCACTAGTTACAATGTGCCATATTATAGTTGCACGAAGACTGTTGTGATTAACCCTCTATGCAAATACATTATCCTTATTAACCTAAAACCCTGCATTGTGTGGGCTTCAATTTGTTTCTCCCGGCTCTCCTGTGCCTGCTAGCCAGTTCCACTGGGAGATCCTGGCCTCCCCTGCTTTCCACCGAGAAAAATGTCCTCCTTTCCTTGCAATTCATAAGTTTATCAACCTCCATCATGTCTCCTCTTTGTCATTTCCCGTGGCACATCTCGACTCAAAAGGAGTCGACAAGAGGGCATATCTGCTCTTTGTCTGGGCAGGTGACAAATGACGAGCCTCCTCCGAGCCCCGAAGATCAATGTTCTACTTTCAGGCTTTGCATGCAGGACAACACAACTTGGGCACCCAAAACCCACCGATCCATCAATAAGCTATTCTGCCACGGGATGAATGGCGTCCGGGTGCCTTATTAATTGGAGCATCTGAGGAGGCTCAGGCCATCGATAAGCGATTTCTGTCATCACTCCAAACTCCAGAAAATACGCTCCAGCGCCAGATTTCTGCCCTTTTGATTCACAGGCTCACTTCAGGCCGATCAAGACATCGGAAATGAAAAATCGATCCCGTTCCTTTTGCTCGTTTGGGGGCCCTCCGAGCTGCCCTGTGGCCTTCGCGTCGAGGATCCAGGAAGGGAAGCAGGCCTATTAATGAACAGATCCCCGGTTCTGCATCTGGAAAGAGGGTGCTGGCGTCCTTGCCTGAATCCTGGTCTTAATGATTCGCCACAGAGCCTCCCTCCTCTGGCTCAGGAAATGCAATCAAAGAGCAGCCCTGGCAAGCAGCCAGGCATGCAAAGCGGTTTGCTGAGGGGGCAGAATTTGAATGAGAAACAATTATTGCTGATGGCGAGATAAGAGATTTTTATGGGATTTTTGTAAAGCTATGTTCTAGGTGAGCATGCAAGTAGACAAAGGGGAGGATTCCTTTGGAATACAACATCACGCCCAGGACACAGGGAGAATAGGGGCACTTGAGCCCAATCCGGACCAGGAGCTGGGTTAGGGTTAGGGTTAGGATTGCCCCTTCAGCCCTGGGTGCATCTAAATGATCTCTCAGTTCCCCCTTTGCTTCCATTCCAAGAGTCACTGCTCTGAAAAAGGTTTTAGCGTGTGCGTTTTCCTTCCTTCCTGTGATGATTCATATAAAACCATATCAGACGTCTTCTTTTTCTAAAGATTTCAGCAGTCATTGTGTGTTAAAATACTTTCTTTTGGCTGCATTTAATTCCATATTGCCCTAAATAAAAGATTTTTTTATAAAAAAAAATACTACCAGATTGGGGAAAATGTAAAGAGACATTATTTGTTCCTGACCTTTGCAAATCTCCCTCTAAAAGCCATTTTTAGGGGAGAAAAAAATGTTTAGAAGTTATAATTTTTCAAAGGGCAGGAGCTGTGCTCGAGCTGGGGTAGTGTGGAATGACAATATGGATTAGAACTCAGAGGGTGTTAAGGCCTGCCTCCTTAAGGCCTCAAAGAAAAGTTTTCAGGGGTTTTTTCTTCTAAACTTTGCTCTGTCCTCTGGTGCTCTTTGAGCTGCCTCACTGCCTGCTGAGGGACGGAAGTGATGTCAGTAAGCAGGAAGTGATGTCATTAAGCAGGAA
Organism: Lerista edwardsae; assembly: GCA_029204185.1. NCBI lineage: Eukaryota > Metazoa > Chordata > Lepidosauria > Squamata > Scincidae > Lerista > Lerista edwardsae. The sequence continues at coordinate 4,257 of JAJKFI010016526.1, read as the reverse complement.
ATGATGTCAGTAAGCAAGGGGCATCCGCTAAAACTGAGTGTTGGGAGAATTAAAACAGATAAAAGGAAATACTTTTTTACCCAGCGGGTAGTTAATCTGTGGCACTCTTTGCCTCAGGAGGTGGTGATGGCATCTGATCTTGATGCCTTTAAGAGGGGATTGGACAGATTTCTGGAAGAAAAGTCATGGGCTATAGGCAATGATGGGTTGTAACCTCCTTACATTAGTAGTAGGCTACTTCAGAGTACTGGGTGCAAGGGAGTGGCCACAGGATGCAAGCATCTTGCTGTCTCGTGCCTCCCTGGGGCACCTGGTGGGCCGCTGTGAGATACAGGAAGCTGGACTAGATGGGCCTTTGGCCTGATCCAGCAGGGCTCTTCTTATGTTCTTATGAAGTGATGTCATTAAGCAGGAAATGGTGTCATTAAGCAGGAAGTGATGTCATTAGGTAGGTGATGACCAGGAATATCGTGGAGTCAGACAATCAGACACAGGGTGGCTATACCAGGGGTTGGTCAAGACTTCCCAGCACTTGGGCTGGGGCCTCAAACGTTGCCCCTCCCTTGTGTAGTGACAGCACATTCACAGGGTTGTGAGCCGAAGCTTCCCCACTGGGCAGCACCCTTTGGAACGAAAGCGCCGACGCCCTCGCGCACTGAGCGAGACAATGAAGAGCGATTACGGAGGTTGGCACAAGGGCAGCCAGCGCTGGGCACGATGCCTCGTGTCGCCGGCGCAGGCACAGACAGCGGCCACCGAGGTCGCGGTGTGTCGGCCCAAATTAGCTCGCCAGAAACTATTTACACCGTCAGGGCGGAGAAGAGTGATTATGATCAGAACAAACACCAGAGGACACCAGCTGGGTCTGAGTGATGGCGAGGAGGACAACAACATCTGGGGCTATTAGTGGGAGCAGGTGCAAAGCCAGGGGTCGACGGCTTCTCATCCGGCTGGCAGCAGCAACAACTTTCTCCTTCCCGATCCTCTTTTGCCTTTTTCATTGCCCCTAAACCAGGACCCCGCGGCATGCTAGGAAAGTCAACCTCACTGCCATTTGAAGCACATGGCCAGTATTATTGTGCCGCTGTACAAACTGAAGACACAGTTGTACACAATGGCACAAACTGTGCCTTCTTGAACTTGCTTGACACCACGGAGGGAGCATCAGTTCCCTGGACTAGAGAGTCGCACAAGGCAGCTCTATAGACCGTCTCTTGACTTGTTTCTGCTCCGCTGCCCTAGAAGTGCACTGGAAACGAACCAGCCCCTCCCCACACATGTGGGGCCACTGCAAACTTCAAAAGGTTCAGGCCGAGGCCATTTCGTGATTGGGCAGACGCTCTCGGTCGCGTCTTATTTTATCCCACGCCGTCCTCCTGTCCCTGGCGATGAGGCTGTCCGTGCTCAGTGACCTTCTCGGCATCCTCCTCTTCTTGTGCTCGCAGAGAGAGCTCGTGGCTGACAGGCCAGCCCATCTGTAAATATTTTAAGCGTCTCCAGCACTTAACAAAGCTTCATAGAGTCGATTCTCTTTGCAGGTTTGGCTCTGTGTCCCTGGAGGGCCAGTGAAATAGACGCTAGTGAAAAGCGTTACTTGGCGTGAGAACGTCAGAAGAGCCCCTGTGCTGGATCAGGCCAAAGGGGGCCCATCTAGTCCAGCTTCCTGCATCACAGTGGCCCACCAGATGCCTCAGGGAGCACACAAGGCAACAAGAGGCCCGCATCCCATTGCCACTCCCTTGCATCTGGCATTCAGACAGCCTATTTCTAAAACCAGGAGGTTGCATTTATTGACCCATGGCAGCTTGTAATGTGTGATGGACTTTTCCTCCATAAATCTGTCCAGTCCCTTTTGAAAGGCACCCAGGCCAGACGCTGTCACCACGTCCTGCGGCAAGGGGTTAGTCTGGGGCTGGGTCCTGAGTGTCGTTTTTGTTGGCCTGTGCAAGGCTCTGCTGGAAAACCCTGCCCAAATGATTCCTCAGCCCCGCCAACAGACCCTTTTATTCAGGACCCTGGAGAGCGTCCTGGTGTCAGGCAATTAATTATCCCCACCCCCACCCCTGCAGCCATGGCTGTTCAGCTCTGTCGGGCAGGCTGGAACAAAAAATGTGGGCGCTGGAAGCGGGGCAGTGAGGAGAAATGGTTTTAATTTTGGCCTTTTCAGAACGGGTCTCTCCGCCAGCCCCAAATTAAACTTGGTGTAGGCAGCATGGATTTGGACGGGAAATATTGACCCCAGCAGGTCATGTGGCACTTTTATGCATCGTTTAATTCCGTGCTGGAGATTTATGGGAACTGCAAAGCAAAACCGGGCTGGAAATAAAAGCCAGAGCTTGGGGAGAGGCTGGACGGAGCCACCACGGAAGGCAAACAGAGGAGCTGGAGATTTAAGGAGGGCAGAAAACACTCAGGGATGGTTTATCCACACAGGCTATGGAGACGGTTGCCGCCAGCTGCAGATTTAGGGAGGCAAACCCTTAAATCCCAACTGTCTCCCCTCCAACTTCCTGAGAGTGGAAAAGGAAGAGCGGAATGGCCTGAGAGGAAGGGGGGAGAACAGGGCGGGGCCACACAGCTGAACACTTCACAGGAAGGAGGATGCAAAGATCAAAGCAGGGAACCTGCCTTCTCTGCAGTCCCGGCATCCGCAGGCTCCCCTATCCGCTGAGGGTCTGCTTTTAACGATGTGTTTGAAATGTGCCACAGTGAGTCAGAAGACGCGAGGGCAGCTCTTGCCAGATTCCCTCCTGCGACACTTGCCTCTCCTCCCATCTCTGCGTCTCCCCGTGAGGAGCCTCTCAGGCGACCTGCCTGGTTACTTCATCCGGAGGCAAACGAGCGGCTCGACTCTCGCAAGTTTGTGAACGACAGCTGCCAAGTCGGCCGGAAGACTTGTTTGGATTAATCGTCTGCCGTTCCAAAAGAGAAAATCAATGGCACGAGGGCGCATTTGCGTCGGCACAAATGCTGTGCTGCGTGGCTGAAATGTGGCCGTGCTGGGGGTGCGGGGTTACGACGCTTTTTCATGCCTAGGTGTTTTGCAAAAATAAAAACGAGGGTGCCCAGCTAGCTCATTTCTGCAGTGCAGAGGGTCGTGGAGGGGGCTGCAAGCCTCCAGCCCCCTCCGAAAGCTTTTCCTACCCTCTTGTGTCCCTTTCCATGTCCCTGGTGGGTCCCCACAGCGCCGTGATTGCTGTGGCGCTGTCAGGTCACCCATTGTTCAACGGTGGGTCATGACCCACCGCTTTGAATAGCACTGCCTTAAAGGTAAAGGTAAAGGTTTCCCCACCACCGAATGGTCTAGTCATGACCGACTGTAGGGGGCGGTGCTCATCTCCATTTCTAAGCCTGTAGAGCCGGCGTTCATGTGGCCGATCATGTGGCCAGCATGACTCTATGCCGTAGCGCATGGAACGCCGTTCCCTTCCCACCGAAGTGGTCCCTATTTATCTATTTGCATTTTAGGTGCTTTCGAACTGCTAGGTTGGCAGGAGCTGGGACAAGCAACGGGAGCTCACTCCGTCACGCAGTCTCGAACTCCCAACCTTGCAGTTGAAAGCCCAGCAACAGCGGATTAACTCGCTGCGCCACCATGTCCCACAGCACTGCCTTAAAGCACAACAAATATCTTCAGGGGTTCCAAGTGCTTCTGCTTGCTTTACTCCTGATATTTTTAGTTCCTTGCGTTTTTCTCCAGTGTGCCTGATGGGAGCTGGGAAGCTGCTTTCCTCGAACGCTGGGAAATGAAACAGGTACTGCGATTTCTGTTCTCTTCATTTGCAAAGGGCGTAACAATTAAGGGATACGAATTACCACCGTCGGAATTAGGATGCAGCTCCCATCCCCGAATCAGCAGCTTATTCCACACAGCAGCGCACGTGAAAATCCCCCTAGCTCCCATCGCCCCCGACTGAATCAGCAAAACACACAATGGGATTATCCAAATATGCAGATGCCGCCGTGGAGCTCGTGAACCCCTCGAGCGCCAACGTGCGGAGCTGGCGCGGCAAAACACGCACGCATTGCAATGAAGGATGCGCCGGCAGGATCGGGAGATGTTGCGCCGGAATCGGCAAGGCATGCAAAAGTTGGTGCCTCTCTGCCCCCACCCGCAGCAGAGCAAGTCAAACAAGCAGCTTAACGAGCAAAATAGAAACCAAGCGAGTTAGAAAACATCCCTTGTAGCAAGATGGAATTTCAGACAGACAGAGAGAGAGAGAGAGAGAGAGAGAGAGAGAGAGAGAGAGAGAGAGA
>JAJKFI010016525.1:0-37328 GCA_029204185.1 Lerista edwardsae | reverse complement strand
TCTCTCTCTCTCTCTCTCTCTCTCTCTCTCTCTCTCTCTCTCTCTCTGACTTTTGTCCCAGCCCTAACCCTAGCCCTATGTATGTATCTAAAATATAAAAAGTACATGAAATATAAACATTGGGATAAAAATGTCCAACGCGCGCGCGCGCGCACACACACACACACACACACACACACACACACACACACACACACACTGCAGGTGCAAATTTCCAATACTGGCACTCATTTGACCCGGGCACAGACGTCCAAGATGCTATATTCTGGTCACTCTTTCGTCATCGTTCCCATTCACCCAGATTTTTGAGCCAAATATTCCCACTTAAAAGACTTAGATTCAAGTGGATTTTGTCTGTCTTGGTTGGTCATGAGATTTGCATGCCTGCTACGGAAGGCGGGGCACAAAACCAGAGGTGGGGCCCAGATCTCAAGGCCACCACTTTCGGGTGTCCCCCCCTCTCAAAGCTCAGTTGTTTGTGATTGCTCATCAAGCAATCGAATGGTCATGACTACGAACATAGTTCTTCCCATACCAGTGCTCTCACCTCCATTGCCCACCAACAAATCTGAGACTTCTACTGACCTGCACCTTCTGCTCTGCTCTGCTGAAGACCCCCCAGTTCCGTTTCCCTGGCAGCCAGTGGGCATAAACACAACAAGCCCGGAACACCTGCGGACCTTCAGGTTCCATCACTAGAATGCAGAGATCACACCTAACGTGACTAGAAAAAGAACACACACACAAGCCCAATCCTATGCATGTCTGCTCAGAAGTCCCATTATATAAGAACATCAGAAGAGCCCTGCTGGATCAGGCCAAAGGCCCATCTAGTCCAGCTTCCTGCATCTCACAGTGGCCCACCAGGTGCCTCAGAGGGCACAAGAGACAAAAAGATGCCTGCATCCTGTGGCCACTCCCTTGCACTGGGCATTCTGAAGTAGCCTACTTCTAAAGTATGGAGGTTGCTTACTTCTGAAGTATTATAGTCAATGGGTCTTACTCCCAGGTCAGTGTGGGTAGGTTTGCAGTCTGAGCCTCCGTTGATAAGCGGCCCTCTTCAACCTAACCTTTGCTTTGCAAAACCATTTCTCTAAATTAGGAAACGGGGTTTCCTTTGTGCCCTACTGGAGCAAACATTTGAGCAAAATATGTCCATTCGAGTTGGAAGCCACAAAGCTAATAATACTTCTTATGGGATGGAATCGGCATAGCCAAATAAATGTAAGCAAACATTTATCTCTCACTTTTCCATTCAGTGTTTATTTAATTTTGTATGCTCAGAATACAACAAGCTTAAAACGCAGATATCCTGAGTAATTACGGATAGCCCAAATTCGGGAAAAGGAGGCCAGTCCTAAAACCGTCCACATAAATTCTCGTCCCAGAGATCTAACTCTTTCTTCCAAACATCCATCTCCGCTTTCCAGTTTTCCAGGTCTTCTTTCCAAAGTTCTTGGTCTTCTTTAAATAGATTCTTCAGTTTCTCCAAGAAGCTGCTGGTTTCACTCCAAACCTTTGTGTGTCGCTCCCATAAGGCTCTGTTTCTTCCCACGATGCTTTTGGAATCCTTGCGGGTCTTTTCCCAGAATGTGGCAAGTCTCTTTTTCTTTTCTTTGTTCTCCTTCTTGAGAGCTTCAATGGCGTTTTGCAGAGTTTCTTCTCTTCTCTGGAGTTCTTGCATTTTCTGGTCCATTATTTTCTCTTTCAGCCAGGCCCAGAAGCGTATCTAGGAAATGGATATGTTTAGCATTTATTCTCCAAAAACAATCCAGGAAGTTGTGTGAATCAAAGGCTGAGGAACCTTGACAAGTATTGCAAAATGCATCCCTCTGGTCAAAATATCTGACTGCTACACCAGTGGCTAATGATGTAGGGCAGAATTCTTCAAACTATGGCCCAGAGGCCAAATCTGGCCCCCTACAAGTTTTTATTTAGCCTGCCACAAATTAAAATATTTTGACTATTATATTTCGTTTCTCAGGTTAAGCACAACATTGTTTCCTTGCAAATGTCACATTTCTCTTTTGTTCTGAATCATATCAAGCCGAAAACCCAAAAAGTGCCTAGTAAAACTCATTCATTCATTCATTCATTCATTCATTCATTCATTCATAAAACTGATTTTTTTTTTTTTGGCCTGCAAAAATGTGTAAAATAAACAATGTGGACCTCAATCTGAAAAGTTTGGATACCCCTGATTTAGAGTGAGTCCGAGCTACAAATCAATCAACCTCTGCCATGAACTAAGAAAGTTACCCTTTGGGGAACTTCTGTCTCGTTCCTCTGTAATATGGGGAGAATACCTGCTTTAAAAGGTTGTAAAGAAATATTGCAGCCAAATTGCAGCCACTCCCGTACCCTAAAGCCTGATACCTGCTGGCAGCATAGCTACATTGGGAAGTTACTGCAACTCTGAGCTGTAGTAACTGCTTCCTGATCTTTATTAGTGGTCTAAGCAAGCTTCTTCTCTCTCCCCTTTTTATACTTTGATTTGGGAGGCTACTTTGACCTTCAGTGATTTAGTCTGCTTCCTCCCCCCCCCAGCATATTCTGTAGGTATATGTACCTTCAACTGCAAATGTACTCAACGGAGAGATTCTGCAGTGAAGACACACTTCATACACACTTCTCTGCCACCTTGAAATACAATACTCACTCACTCCCTTATTACTCTGGGGACTACTCTCTTTCAAGGCCTCCTGCAAACTGTTGTGTCAACTGGAGGACTGTTATGTCACCACCAGCTGATGTGAGACTCATCTAGGGGTAGCTTTCATGGGATGTACCAGAGCACCTGCTTTGGCCGAGAGGCACCGCTAGGGTTTGTGTCATCCAATGCAAGTTCTCATTCAGTCACTCGCATGACGGATGTCTTCCCGTACCAGACCATACAGAATAAATTGCAGCCTCGTTTGCACAGCCTGAATGCACTAGGGTGGGTGTAGCACACTCCCCCGATTCACTTTCTTTTATTTATTTAAATATGTAACAGTAACGGCCACCCAATCAAACAGTAACCAACAACAACAACAACAAAAACCAGTGGCCAACTTGATGACACCCACATCACTAAATGTCCAAATAAGCAATCTGAAATTCTACATCGAGAGTGCAGAAACGGTCAGCTTTCACAAATCTCAGCGGCCGAAACCCCCCTCTAAAAAAGGAAAGCTGAGGGGTCCCCAGATGGCCGCGTGGTGCAAAACTCCGGCCACGATCCCTCCCGGCCCCTCTCCGGCTTCTTCCTGATGTGACATTTCAGCGGGCCTTTTGGCACGGCACGGACACTTCTATCCCAGGGATCCTGCCACGGTGACATTTATCACTGGCTGCGCCGCGTTTAAAGCTCCAAACCCCGATGTGATCTCGCTCCATGCCGCGGCCCATAATTAAAGAGCGGCTGTCACGGGGTGGTTAGCCGGGGAAACTGACTGCTGCTGACAAGTGTCTCCTTTGGCAGCTCCGTCTCCCTGCTGCGCCTGCCCTGCTAACCTGATCTCGGGTTTGCTGCCGGAGGAAACCGAATTATGGCACAAGGAAACGGCACGGAGGAGGCGGTTCTTGCCCAGCTGTCAGCTCCGCAGGTGCCTCTGCTTGTTAGGGGTGAGCTGCGAAGGGTCCGTTGTGATTCGAGTCCGGGTCAAAATCCAGCATGACTTCACTGGTGGAGCAAGGACAGGGTTGGGACAATCTCCGGAGATGTGCCGGCCCTGGGAGTGGGTGGAGTTGGGAGGTAGCCGTTAGGCCACATCCAGGTCCCTGCCCCCAGGCCGCGTGCCTAGATTTGGGCCGCGTGGGTTGCTCGGAGCTGCGCCTACTAGACAGCAGGCACAGATCCGAGCTGGCGCCTACCCCGTGGTAAGGATGCAAGCGTGCCCTTGCCCCGTGGAGGCTCCAGCCAGCTCCTAACTTGCACTGGATACTGCGAAGGCACACTGGCCGGCCTGCTCCAGCACAAATCAGAATTGCACCCTCATATTCACCCAGCCACGAAAGAGCACAATCCTCACCGGGAGAGAGACCGGCACAGTTAGGCCGGCACAGTTTGGCCGGCACAAGGGGCACCGTAAAGCGCGTTTGGACCACTCTCGGAGTCAGGCAGGGTGGCGCGTGTCTGTGCATTGGCCTCTCTGACTCCAAGAGTGGTCCAAACATACTTGACGGTGTCCCCTGTGCTGGCTAAACTTTGCTGGCCTAACTGTGCCGGCCTCACTCCAGGTGAGGATTGCACCTTCAGTACGTTTGGTCCCACAAGCAGGACACAGGGAGCAGTCATAGAAGGTTTCCCCACTAGGCATCACTGCTCTTTCCTCCAGACTCTCTCTGACAGGGCACCGGCCTTTCTCTCAATGAGGATGGTTCCCTTTAAGCATCGCAGCCTTCCCATTGCTTAGCCGGAAGCAAGCGTTGCTTTCTCCAGTACGTGTACAAACTTCATTCCACCAGCCATTTGGGGCCGTTTTTTGTTTAAAAAAAAAAATCCAATTTGCTCAACTAATGAAGGGTACTTTGTGTGGCTTTCTTTGTATGCCTGAAACTTAGCTATGGCAACAGTTTACAAGCTGCATCAAAAGGCATTTGCAGGAAGATTCGGCATTAAATTAAAATCCAGTTGTAAGCAATTTGCTTGCAAATAAGCATTAGCCATCCTCCCGCTACTATTAAAAGAAAGGGAATATTGTTTCCTCATAAACGGACCATCGGCAGAACACATGGCCTTATCCTTCTTATTATCGACGTACAAAATGCCCAGCCTCGCAATGGGTGTGAATCGTGGCTCCTATATTGCACAAACCACAAGGAGGAGTGTGATTTCAATTTGTGTTCCTTCCCGTGGTTGTGGCCAGGGGCTGGAGGTTCTTTTTGATCAGAGGAAGGCGCAAGTCTAGTCCACGGCTGTCATAAAAGAGCTTTATCTGCCTGAGTTCACCCAATTTCATGTTCATTGCTTTGGTGACACTCTCTAACCATCTCATCCTCTGCCGCCCCCTTCTCCTTTGGCCTTCCATCTCTCCCAGCATGAGGGTCTTTTCTAAAGAGTCCTCTCTTCTCATGAGGTGGCCAAAGTACTTGAGCTTCAGCTTCAGGATTTGTCCTTCCAGGGAGCCATCAGGCTCCCTGATTGACCTGGAGGATGGACCGATTGGATCTCCTTGCAGTCCAGGGGACTCTCAAGAGTCTTCTCCAACACCATAATTCAAAAGTGAAGCACTTAGAGCAGCCATATTGAAAATATGGGAAGATGAGACGCTGGAAAGGGGGAGGGCCGTGTGGTTGTTTGGCTTGTGTCAAGGCTCTAAATAGGCTTTTTTCTTTCTTTCTGATTCACTTTGCTACTGGAAATTGGCTGAGAAATAACCCAGCTCATTGCTGCATTCGCAGAGAGTAGCAGGCTCTGGCATCACAAAGACGGCACTTCCAGCCATGACATCACTTCTGGTGGGTCCCAGAAAGATTGTCGTTCTAAACAGTGGGTCCAAGTACAAAAACATTTGAGAGCCAGTGGTCTAAAACATGCAAGCATCAACTTACAGGAGCACCTCTAAGCACCCAGAGGCATCACCAGGGATAGGCGGTTGACCTGCTCTACTGTCTGTTGACTTCCTAGGTCCTTGATCTTGAGAGGTCTTAGACTGCTAAATTATGCTTTGCCTCTGGAGTTTCATGGAAGGGGAAGACCAGGGACAGGCCCCACTTTTGGAAGACAAACTGGCACTCGGCGGTTCAGTCCTGCGGGCAAGTCAATAGAATCCACTGCTTCTTTCCATCACGGCCCTCTCCCGGTCCAACAACTGCTGTGGCCAATTAAAGGTGATCTTTGTCTCCCTGGAAGAAATTGCACAGCCTAACCTTTCGCTCGGAATAGCAAATCGATATAGAACTTTTAAATTAACAAGGCCAAAGGAACGTTGCCGGGGAAGCACACAAACACCTACGCACACGCACACACACACACACACACACACAGAGAGAGAGAGAGAGAGAGAGAGAGAGAGAGAGAGAGAGAGAGAGATGCATTTGAAAGAGTTGCTCTCCAGCCAAGGGACTCGCAGAGTTGGGACCTCTGCCATCCGGGATAATGACGCAAGTACTGAATCCATGCAAGGGCGTAGGTGGAGGGGAGTTGGGCTGGCCTAACTGCCGGCCTAACACCAGGTTAGGATTGCGCTCTTAGACATACCTGACCCCATCTGTCACATCCACTGGAAGAAACAAGATGCTGGACATGAGGCAGGAAAGCGGTTGTCATTGTCGCAGTGCACAACCCTAACCAACGTTCAAGCACTTCCACAGACCCACAGAATTTGATTAACCCCTTCCCAGCCGCTCACTTGGCTTGGTGCCAAGCCTTGGAGATGTGTTTTTTGCCTTTGTTCTTGTCCTTTATGGATACATAAAGTTCCGAGTGACATGATTTATTCGGTAGCCATGCAGAGAAGAAAATAACAGGCTTCCAGCGAAAAGAGAGATTTTGATTTCCCTCTTGGTTCGCGTGCTGCTTTGTCAGGTCTCTCTCAATCGTATTTGTCTTTTTTTTTCGTGGTTTCAACCCTGAGCTGCTCCTACTGCTGCTCCAGCTTTCCTTGCTCTTTGGGGCCATAATCAGACACTTAACTTCAGCCCTGCAGAAGTTCTCGACAATTTAATACCTTCAGGCTGAGCACTTGTGAATCTTTGGGGCTCAATTACGGCAGGCTGCAGAACCCAGCTCAGTAGATGCCGGTAGATGCTCTAAGCAGGGGTGACACATCTGACCCCTTGCTGAAGGCTCTCCCTCCACTGTGTCTTGTTCTCCCACTTCAAAGTCTTCTTTTCCAGCTACCTACTTGTCCCAAATCCTTTCCAAGGGGCCAATACTCAGAAAAGCATTTTGTGAATAGAGCACTCCTAAGTGGTGGTGCTGTTCCTCCGTTGACTGAGCAGCACTGAAGGACTTTACTGGTTCAGTTCCCGAACTGCCACATTCTGCTGTCAACTTACAAGACGGTCTCAGGCGTAGTGCGTGATCCGAACCCGGGGTTAGGCTGGTATCCAGGCTGGAACCTGCCAAGGCCTGTGAGCAACGGTAGAGGGAGCTTGGTATGTTTAGCCTGGAGAGCCGTTTTTCCCCCACCCACAGAACTTGTGGCTTTACAATGCAGATCAAGAACGTGCTTAAGACCACATTGTCCCAAGGATGTGCGATTCTCCACATTCTCTGCAAAGATGTGTCATTCTCCAACCCAGAAATGCTGTCCCCGAAACCGCTCTTTTCCCTACCCTCTCCTTTTTTTGACGGTGTGCTTTTCTTATGCCTGATGATGCATCACCTGGAGTTAGGCCGGCACAGTTAGGCCACCAAAGTTTAGCCGGCACAAGGGTAAAGTATGTTTGGACCACTCTTGGAGTCAGAGAGGCCAGCACACAGACGTGCGCCATCCTCCTTGACTCCAAGAGCGGTCCAAATGCGCTTTACAGGGTCCTTTGTGCTGGCCAAACTTTGCTGGCCTAACTGTGCCAGCCTAACTCCAGGTGAGGATTGCGCTCTGAGGCTGCATCGGTGATGAAACGTTGGACAGGATTGGGCCTCAGTGTTCTTAGTGTTGAAAGTGTGGTTCCAGAGGGGGAATGGCCCTGGGGTGTGTGGCTTGGTTGTGGCGCAGGATTGTGATGTGCAGTTACTCCAGTTTCTGTTGGAGCCACTGAGCCAGCAGGAATGTGCACCCTTTGCAAGTGTACAAAGCGCACATTGGATGAAGGCAGTCGGGAGGGTTGTGGTCTATTGTGCATTGTGCCAGGGCCTTGGGGACAGATGCTGGCCTCCGCTGTGTACATCCGCAAACATAAATAGATCATCCCTGGCGATTCCCCGGTGATGGAATGTTCCGATGGAGCTGATGCAATTCTCCTGAAGCGTTCCTAAATTGTACTTTCTTGTAAGTGTCCCTTACATAATGCCCGGGCAATGCTAATTTGGTTGAACATTTAAGCAGCTGGGGAAATATCAAATGAATGCATACCAAATGAATTCATTAGAGCCAGCGCTATTAGGACAAATTCATTATGATGATCAGCCTTGAAAGGGACGGATAAAAATGGGGCTCGAAGACAAGGGCGGGGCGGGGGGGAGGAAAGAAAACAATGTGTGACCTGATGAAATGGTTGCTGCCTCTGCAGCAGAGATTACCCAACAGTGCTGTTTCGGAGAAGGGCATCAGTACACCCACAATTGAGTGGAAAGGACTGAGGAGGCAACGTCACCGTTCGACTCTCCGAAGGTTCAGCAAAAGTCATGGTGGGAAATATTGTTTGCTGTTTGTACATCCAATGTAGGATGGGGTTTTGGTGATGGAAAGGGAACGGAGAGGGTTAAAATGAAAGCAAGAAGCTACATTCAATGGATTCCTCTGTTCCTTGTAGGCTTAATGCCGAAAAAGGCATCACGGCGACATTCTTGTCCAAACCGCCACACAATATGCTTTTCTAATTGCCTTGATCGATGCTTCTGGGTCTCGACTATCCAGTGGCCACCAGGAGACACACATGATGATGGATCTTTTCAATTCTGCAGCTCTGCCGGGCTCCGGGCATCCGGCCTGCTGTGTTGGCAGATCCTTCCCTTCCCTGCTCAGCAAACAACATCAAAGACCTGCAGAAAAAGCACTTCGTGGCTTTGGGGAGACGCCTTGGAGGAGAAGAGAAAAATCTGTTTCCGCTCAGTCCTGCCCCTCCCAGGGCTGCAGAGTTTCAAACCCTCACCCCACGGCAGGTCTTTGTGGGAGTGAAAGTGCCCCATTTTGAGCTCTCTTAGCACAGGGGCAGGTCAGGGGGTGTCCCTTGCGCTGGCCAAACTTCGCTGGCCTGCGTTGGCCAAAATTAGGATTGTGCTCTCAGTTTCTTTTTGTGTGTTTGCGTCATAAGAACATAAGAACATAAGAAGAGCCCTGCTGGATCAGGCCAAAGGCCCACCTAGTCCAGCTTCCTGTATCTCACAGCGGCCCACCAGGTGCCCCAGGGAGGTATGAGACAACAAGATGCTTGCATCCTGTGGCCACTCCCTTGCACCCGGTACCAGTAGCCCACCAGCTTTGTAAGGAGGTTGCACAATCCATCATGGCCTATAGCCCACGATGGACCTTCGTGAGCATTGATGGCGTCCTGGCAGATTTCCAAACAGGCGTGGGGCAAAAGAACACAGGACTGGAAGAGGGGAGACGAGCAAACACAACTCGAGCCGTAACGGGGGGGGCCAGCACAAACTGTGGCCACATCGGCAAAAGGAGGAGGAGGAGGATTATGCAGAAATGTCACCGGCACCCTCCTCTGGAAGATTTAAAGGTCTAGTCAAGGGCGGAGGGAGAACCTTGCCCGGGCAGCCATTCAGTTGCCGAGTTCCTTCTGCAATCACCCCCTCGTTCGGTGTGCCAACCGTGACCCGCTCCCTGGCTTGGCGCTCCGACGCAATGGAAAGTGGCGGAGACGGAAAGGTCACTCCTTGGCATTTCAGATTCCCCCTTTGGTGTCTTTGTTTCTATTGCAGTGAGGAGGAAAGTGTTTCCTGCAGGGAAATGTGGGGTGTTTTTTTCCCCTGCCACAAGGCCCAGGGTCTGCAAGGGGTTGTGCTGCCCCCCGATGGCAGAAGCCGCTTTCACAGCCAGTGGCAGAAGCTGCTTTCTCTTGAGTCCTACTTGCTGCAGACAGAGAATGGTTGGACGGAGTTAGCATGTTTGGATCACTCTCGGAGTCAGAGAGGCCGCCACAGAGACGTGCGCCACCCTCCCTGACGCCGAGGGCGCAATCCAAACCTGGAGTGAGGCCAGCACAGTAAGGCCAGCAAAGTTTAGCTGGCACAAGGGCCCCCATTAGGCATGTTTGGACCACTCTCAGAGTCAAGGAGGATGGTGCACGCCCGTGTGTGGCCTCTCTGGCTCCGAGAGTGAGCCAAACACACTTGTTCCTTGTGCTGGCCAAATTTTGCTGGCCTAACGGTGCCAGCCTCACGCCAGGTCTGGATTGCTTCCCGAGAGTGGTCCAAACATGTGTTTGGGCTCTGAGACGCATCTAACAGCTCCACAGCGCAGCCACAGGGGCAGATGCAGTAAGTACTGCACATGCCTCAACACTGAAGTTGCCACACGATTTTGAAGGGAAATCTGCCATTTTTCACTTTTTGGAAATAAATGGGGCAGGCCTGTTTTGTAAAAGGAATGCATAAAGAGACCCTGGATTAAAAATTCAGCGTCCCATTAGCGGCGTAGACTCTTAGGATCTCTGCCCTCATTAAAATCAGATGTGCCTGCAGAATGACTCACGCACACTCAGCGTGGGGGGGGCGTCATTCCCCCCCCCCTCAGCAGTTTTGTTGGACGTTTGGGGGATTTGCAACTGGCCTAACTCCAGGGTAGGATTGCGCCCGGAGTCACAGAAATGTGCACGCAGGCGTATGTTTCATCCTTCATGACGGAGCTAAATCGTGGAGGCAGGTGATGTGTCCTGGATGCAGGAGAAGGACAGATGCCATAGAATGAGGTATTTGAAAGCTGCATAAATGGAGGGGGTGCTGAAACCAGTGATGTCATGCAGGGGGTACGCGGGGGTACGCGAGTACTGGTTTCTAGGATTACGGCTGGCCCCGCCCATTCGCCCACCCACTCGTCGACTCCGCCCCCTGCAACGTTTTAATTTCCTGCATGTTTGAGTTGCCTGCATGTTCTCAGAGCCAGGCAGGCAGGCAGGCAGCGAGCGGAGCCTTGCCTTGCCTTGCCACTGAAAAATGAGCTGCTCTGGGGTTTTGGGACTGTTGGGTCACTTTAACATGATGCCAGGCCTCCTTAACAGGTTCTGGGGGTGCTGTGGAATACTGTTGCAACTGTTGGGTCAGTTTAAAATCGTCTGAGGCCTCAAAAAGGGCTGTTTTCATGTCCCTTCCTGCCACGACATCACTTAAGGCTTATGACGTCATTTCCGGTGGGCGGGTCCCGACACGTGCCAATCAAAAGTGAGTACCTGTTCTTAAATCATTTAGATGACACCACTGGCTGAAACCCTCCCACCCTGATACACTAACCCTAAGCGAAGGTTGCCTTCGACTGGCAAAGTGACGCAAAACCTCCAGTCCCTTCCAAGGGACCTTTTCTAAAATCTCCCTCTCGCACCCAGCCACTGCATTACGCTTCTCCCCAGTCCAGACACGTCCCTGCCCCTCTTTGTCCTTTCGGCAGTTTGAAATGAAGGTCGGGCTCCATAACTGAGAGCTGCGCAGCCGGCCCAAGGACAGTGAACTGGAGCGGACGGTATTTTCCAGAAATGTTTACTGTTTTTGTCAAGCTGTCAGGGAACGTCAGGATTGCTGGTTACAGAGGGCGGAGAGGGTCTTACCTGCTTTTTAACAGGGCAGCTTCCACCTCCTCCTCGCGCTCCCATGTTGATGACTATAAAGTAGTAAGTGTAAGTAAGAAGGTAAGTAATATTGTTACTTATTCTGTTATTGGCAGAAGATTTAGTCAAGAGGGTTAATGCCTCCGATTGCCTGAAGATAAGAGCTGAAGATGTGAAGGTCGCCAGTTCGGGACAGCCGGAAGTCTCTGTGAGCAGCAGACCTTGTAATTGCGACTGATTAACAGCTGAGCTGTCTCCGGCTGCCTTGTGAGAGGGGGAGTGTGCCGGGTCAGCTGCTTCTCTGGTGGGAGCAGGGAAGCCGCTTATCAGCCAGCAGAAGACAAACGGGTGGCCAGAAAGAAGGACTAAATCCAGAAAGATCCATCTGTATGTGTGTAGTTCTTGGAAGATAGAACGTTTCTGTAAAAATTGTAAAAACCTTCGGGTTTCTGAATAAAGTCTGCCTATGTAAACCGCCTTGAGTTATAGTCATTAATCTGGTGACCTAAGAAAGGCGGTATATAAATACAATTATTATTATTATTATTATTATTATTATTATTATTATTATTATTATTATTATTGTGGGGAGAGAGAGAGAGAGAGAGAGAGAGAGAGAGAGAGAGAGAGAGAGAGAGAGATGACCTTGGTACGCCAATGCTCATGGTCCAAAAACTCATATTGCTTTTAACTGTTCAGTCCTTCTATTCTGCGTAGAGAAATACTTTACAAGAGACACCATCTGTGAGAAAGTTCTTCATCCATCTCTCTGAACTGCCAGCAAGAGTTAAGAGGAGAGCGTTCTGGTGGATTTCACCCAAACTTTGCTGTTTTATCATAAATTAGGATTATTCCATTTCTCCCAGTGATAAATCCCACTTAGCAACTCAAGAAAGCAGGTTAATTTTTTTTTCTTTTTCAAAAAATATATATTGAATAATGCACTTCCTTGGAGATCTCGCCCAGCAATTAAGATTAATAGGAGGTTTTTCTCCGTTTCAAATTATCTGATCTATTATCTGCTCAGGTAATATTCGGAAGCAGTAGATCTTATAATTTTATTTTTCCGTTTTGTGGTGGAGGGAGCCCTGCAGTTTGGCAGCGTCGCATTCAACAAAAGAGAGCGACTGTTAATTAAAAGAAGGGGAAAAATACTTTGACACGGCATGCCGTATTTAAATGCCGCACGCTCCCTGCATTCGACTCCCATCTACCAAATTGACTTTGGAACTTCATAATTGCAACTAAATGAATCTCTTATTTCATTTGCTGCACAACCAAAGGTTTTCGGCAGACTGCGTGTTACATCTTGGTAATTTTCTAATTATCGGAGGGGGAAGGGGGAGATCTTTAGAAACACTGATGACAATCACAGAAGCCTAAATCCTGGAACAGCTTACAACTGTTGGAGCCTTCAGTCTAGAAAACAGGAACCCAAAGGGGGGAACGTGATTGAGACATTCAAAATTATGCATGAGATGGATAGAGTGGACAGAGGGATGTTCTTTTCCCTCTCTCACAACACCAGAACCAGGGGACAGCCACGGAAATTGTTGGGAGAGTTGGAATGGATAAAAGGAAATACTTTTTTTACCCAGCAGGTAATTAATCTGTGGAACTCCTTGCCACAGGAGGTGGTGATGGCATCTGGCCTAGGGGACTTTCAAAGGGGATTGGACAGATTTCTGGAGGAAAAGTCCATCGTAGGCTACAGGCCATGATGGGTTGTGCAACCAATTAGTAGTAGGTTACTTCAGAGTGCCACGTGTAGGGGAGTGGCAACAGGATGCAGATCTCTTGTGTGCTCCCTGAGGCATCTGGTGGGCCACTGTGAGAGGCAGGAAGCTGGACTAGGTAGACTTATTTGCGGAGTAGACTTATCTGCTAGGTAGACCTATCAGCAGAGTCTGATCTGCTGAGGCTCTTCTATACAATGTCTAGGGTTGTAGCCCCAATGGGGAACCAGAGCCAAAGGCCCAGGAGGTTAAGTGGGCCACCAGTTGAAAAAGTTTGGGAACGGCTGGCTTAGTTCTCTGCTCTTCCTTGTGATTTTGCGTCTCTCTTTTTTTCATGCACCGTTTCCGTGCCCACTTTTGAGGGTTGCTCAGCTAGAAGGTAGAGGATTATTCCAAGACATCAGGCCCGTTACAGATCACTGCCACTCCAGAGTTCAAGGGGGAAAAACGTCTGTCATAATTACACTTATCCAGATTGTGATTGCTCAGCTGATTATGGGATGGTGGACCTCGCAGGCTGCTTTCCGAACATATTTATTTATTTATTTCCTGAGTTTGACCGAGCAGCGCATTGGAAGCAATGCTGCAGGAAAGGGCAGCGGCATTCCTCCAGTGGCTGTTTCCTGGTGTCCTTTTTTGAGTTGCGATTGTGAGTCCTCTGGAACAAGGAAGCCTATTTTTCAGCAGGCGACCAACTGAGAAGTTTGCCTAGGGGCCCTACATTACTGACTAGCACCTATCATCCTTTTCAGGTTGCACTCCTAACCTGGAGTTAGGCCGGGACAGTTAGGCCAGCAAAGTTTGGCCTGCACTAGGGCCACCCTAAAGTATGTTTGGACCACTCTCAGAATCAGAGAGGCCAGCACCCAGACGTGCGCCATCCTCCCAGACTCTGAGAGTGGCCCAAACATGCTTTACGGTGTCTCTTCTGCCAGCCAAACTCTGCTGGCCTAACTGTGCCAGCCTAACTCCAGGTTAGGATTGTGTCTGCATTCACTCTTAAGAAAACAACCCATTATTGTCCATTTGAAAGCTGCAGAATTGCCCAGCGTTCTGAGCAGGACGCCAAGTTCATCTGTTGAGTCTGTTGTTGCCTTGAAGACGCCCAGGGGCACACAGAGGCTGGTGGAAGATAAATTCTCCCAGCAGACCGGATCAAGAGAGCAAATCAACACCTCTCTACCTACTCCAAGGAAGAGCCCCGGTGATGGATGTTTCCCTTGTGGAGGTGGCAGAGTCGAGCAAGATTTATGGAACTGGGGGAGAACAAATCCTTCCCTTCCCAACAGGCAATGGTGACATTGGCGTGAGATCTGTCGCTTGATGGATAACCCAGCCTTGCTTGCGTTCATCTTTCTGCGTGATGTCGGGCTTGCAATCGGCACTCACCTGCGGCAGGGAAGGAAGGATCGCAGCCAAATGTTTGCAAAACAGATGGGAGCCATGTTCTCTTTGGCCCACTCCCCCAGTCCATGGTGATGCTAGGAATGAGAAACTGTGGCACGGGGTGGGGGGGAACAAACTGTTGGGAGGCCTTCAAAGCAATCAGGTCGAGCATTAATATAAACTGAAACAAATGGTGCTGCCAAAACGCCACATTCAGGGTGCAATCCTAACCTGGAGTTTGGCGGGCGCAGTTAGGCCAGCAAAGTTTGGCCGGCACAAGGGACACCGTAAAGCATATTTGGACCACAGTCGGAGTCAGAGGCCAGCGCACAGACGCGTGCCATCCTCCCTGACTCTGAGAGTGGTCCAAACATACTTTATGGTAGCCCTTGTGCCATCCTTTCTGACAATCAATCAATCAATCAATCAATCAATCAATCGTATTTATATAGTGCTTTTTGCCATCTTCTTCCTCCTTTTGGGATCCACACTGGAAGTCTGAGGAGCATCCAAACTAAGGCCTGTGATTGTCGCCAGCTCTCAGTTCTGACAGCTGCGCATCTCCCCAGCTTTAAGTATCGGTTAGAATAAGAAGCGTCGCGACGAAGCCAATCAACCATCGAGGTGGGGGAAGCCACCCAGATCGTGTCACACCCTGAATCCTGCCAAGATCGTGCCCAAGGGACGTTCTGATCTCTTCACACTTTGGGGAAGCTGCCAGCGTTCATTTTCTTGTTAACCCGAGATAAAGAGGCCTGGTGCCCCTGTTTGATCTCCCGCATTGTCAAGACGCGAGCGCCAAAGCGCTGCCGCTCGGGCGATTGGCAGAGACACAAACTGGCTTTGATGAAAGCGGTAATTTTGAGGTGGGGATTAGAGAGCGACAAAAGGACAAACTGACTGGCTGCCTCTGCCTACAAAGGAATAATTAATGTTTGGGGGTTGGCTTTTTTTTTTCTTTTTTTTTGAGAAGCCGTTTCTTTCCCTGAATAACTGCACCGTGGTATAAATGGGTTAGGAGATGGTGTCCTTTTAAATGATGCAGAGGTTACTGGAGCTTGGCAAGGCCCAGATTTGTCTTGTCTAGGCAGGCAGAAAGGAACTGCAAATCAATTTCAGGTTTTATTAGGGAGACTGTAATTCTACATCAGTCACATTGGGCCTTTAGCCAGAAAGAGATTTCTATGAATAATTTTAGAAAGGATTTTAGATGGGGAAGATCTGAGCTGACTGGCAGGGGATGGAGGAAGCTATAATGGGAAGGAAGGAGATGTGCGTTCCGGGAGGGAAAGGGAGCGAGGACAGGCTCCTTGTTAAGTATGACTTTATCATCCATCTCTTTATTTTAAGCCTGATCCACAGACTTCTCCGCTGCCAGGTGATTGTCAAGTCCCCAACTCTTGGCAGCGGCTCCGTCGTCAGGGTGCGCCAAGGGCACCCGTCAACGTTTAAACAATAAAGGCTCCCGTCGCACTTTGGAGGGCAACCCATACCTTCAGCACGAGCTTCTGCAGACTTCATCAGAGGCACAAAGTGAAGTCAGACGTGGACAGAGAGGAGAGGAGAGGAGAAGGAAATGGAAAATGGCCAAGCAATTGCCAGGGGAACTGAAATGTGGCAAATCTCGCCACCGGCGTAATAAAAAGGATGTGAAACGAAACACAGAGAGAGTGCGCAGTTGGGGCTGAGAGTCTCAGAGTCATGCAGTTAATTCATTCTGTAATGTAATAAAAAGCCCTTGTCTCAATTCAGTCCTCGCACTGGTATTACCGCCTATCAATACTACTTTTTTTTTTTTTCTCAGAGCGCAATTCAAACCTGGAGTGAGGCTGGCACAGTTAGACAGCAAAGTTTGGCCAGCACAAGGGACACCATAAAGTATATTTGGACCACTCTTGGAGTCAGAGAGAACAGCACACAGACATGTACCATCTTCCCCGGCTCTGAGCCTAACTCCAGGTTGGGATTGTACCCTAGAAACAGAGCTGCAGAGCCTGGAAGTATCTCCCGGAAGTGACATCACAGGAGGCACAAACCATAGAGAAGACCATAGAGGTGAGTGTGCCCTGAGAAGAAAAAACATTGAAAATCACTCAGATCAGGATGTCTGTTGGGTGACAGGGTCTTAATACGGCATAACTTGGCGGGCTGAGCTCTGTCACTGCAGAATTCACCCCCAAGCCAGCCTGCCTTGGAAGGGAGACAAAAACGGATGTTTGAATCAGGTCCACGCAGCTTTATTTAAAGCTCCTTTCACGTTCACCCAGCTGCAGCGAAAGGTCAACGCGCCTTCGCTCCCAAGCAAGGCATTTGCCGGTGTCGGAGATTTAATTTGGCTCCTGTAATTCTGCTCGTTCCTGGGCTAATCTATCTGTTCAGTGAGTTGAGGATAAATTGATGGAAGCACTTCGGCACCCCGGCCAAGTTTCTGGCTGGCTTCCCTGGGATGCAAATGTTTTCATGGAGTGGAATGATAGGGAAGAAAGGGGGCCTGAATCGCTCATCACACCTCTTTTTTCTGGGCTCCACGTACTGTGGATTTAAATGGCTGCAGCTTCAGCAGTTCTAGTTTCTGCTGCAACCAGACACTTCAGGATGTAAATACAGATCAGGGGAGCCTCGGAAGGGTTGTTTTATGCCTCACAAAACCAGCCCCAGATCTCTCCACACTGGGGTCTCCCCTGGGCCAAATTGTGCCAGTGAGCACCCTGCCAACTGCAATTTGGTCATGTCTGGGTGAGCTCAGCCTGGGCAGTGAAAGTGGCAAGCATGCTTTCCACCCTCTCTCAGTTCCTGAGCTGCACTCCAAACGTCACACCAAGGAGAATTTAAAAGGACACCTATAGGACTTGAAAAGGAAATTCAAAAACTTCCTTTTCAAACCCTATAGGTGTCCTTTGAAATCCCCCCTTCCCCTATTTTCAATATGGCGGCTCTAGGTGCTTCATGGCCCACCTGAAATTGGCTTGCAACCCACCGTTTGGGAACCACTGGCGTATCGCGAATCTCCCCAACCTAAAAAAGGAGGTTAAATCAGGTTTTGCGATGGATGAAAGCGACTGTCCAGAAATTCGGAAGGCTTGACGAGTGGTGGAAAATAACAAACAGATGGCGTGTGGATTCTTCCCTTTAGGGGCAAATGTCAGTCTTGACAATCCCAGCTGAACAGCTTCCCCGGTCAGGATAAAGACAAGAAGAAAACATTTTTTTCCCCGTCCCCTGTTTTGCCTGCGCTGGCCTGAGCCAAGGGCCAAGAGCATTGCTCTGGGAGACAGTCATTGGCTCTGATAGATTTCCAGAAACACAAAGTATTTTAGTAGCGTGTCTTTATTTCTGTCAAAAGAAATCTGAAACAAATGCCACAACACATTTGGCCAGCAGACGACATTTAGAGCGCGCGCTTAGTGTGGGCTTAAGCTAATCCAAGGCTAAGACGGCAACACTATAAAATGACAAGGGGGGAAAAAAATAATTAAGGAATGGCATCGCTCGAACAATCCCTGCTAATGAGCATAGAGAAATGCCCTTGCTGTAACAGAGGTAAACAGAACGGTTTGGAACCGTTCTAGAACAAGCCTTTCCAACGTTGCAGAGCCTGGGGGGGACGGGGACCAGGAATCCTGAGACGGAATGGAGGGAGCCATAAATCATGTAAACACCCCTTTGATCTCTATTGATTTTAAGTTTCTAAAGCACCTTGTCCCTTGGGCTCTGTTACAGGAAGAAATATTAAAACCTCAAATGCATCCAACAGGCCAAGTGCCATTTTGGGTTGGATTCTGCTGATTCCTCTCTCTCTCTCTCTCTCTCTCTCTCTCTCTGTGAGTTGGAAGCCAGAGCGAAATTGAAATGCCGGCATAAAATAAGGGCTCTGGAAGTCATGCCCAGTTTTTTTTAAATAGTATTTATATGCCGCCTTTCTTGGTCATTGGATTGCTCCTCTGACTTTAATTCAAGGCAGTTTACATAGGCAGGCTTTTTCTCTAAACCCGCAAGGGGTTTTTACAAATTACAAGGAAGTTCTGTCTTTCAAGAACTACAACGACATACAGATGGTACTTTCGTGGTCTAGTCCTTCTTTCTGGCCACACGATTGCCTTTCCTGCTGGCTGATAGACGGCTTCTCTGCTCCCACCAAAGAAACAGCTGGCCCAGCACAACTCCTCTCTCACAGGCAGCTGGAGACAGCTCTGCTCTTATCAGTCGCAATTCTCAAGATCTGCCGCTCACGGAAGCTTCCGGTGTTCTCGAACAGTTCTTGATGGAGATGGTAGAGCCCTGTCAGTGATGGAAGAAGGAAACCCAAACACAGAAAAAAGGGACACCCACTCAGACAGAGAGCGCAATCCTCACCTGGAGTCAGGCCAGCACAGTTAGGCCAGCACAGTTTGGCCGGCACAAGGGCCACTGTAAAGCACGTTTGGTCCACTCTCGGAGTCAGAGAGGCCACCACACAGATGGGCGCCAGCCATCCCGCCCCCCCCCCGGACTCCAAGGGTGGTCCAAACGTGCTTTATGGTGGCCCTTGTGCACAGTTTGCTGGCCTAATTCTGCTGGCTTAACTCCAGGTTGGGATTGTGCCCTCAGATAAACACAAAAGTTTTGTTTCCAGTGCTATGAGTCATTCCTGCCCTTTGATTTCCAAGAACTGAAGCCATTTTTGGAGCAGGCTTGTGCATGACTCTGGCAGGATGCTCTGCCATATTCTGCAAGGCGGCTATATATTTATGTCCCGATTGTGCCATGTAATTCAATAACCCTTTTTATGGAGACAACACTCGGATTTATGCCTCGTTCCCTGGCGACGTTGCTAAAAGCAGCCCTAAGTGTGTCACGCCGTCGTGATGGATGTCAAAGTTTGGAATTTTCTTAAACCGAGACCCTGATAATGGGCTGCCCAGCGCAGGTTGTAAATCAATCCTTCCTTCTGCTCATTTCCCCTTTTCTCCTTCCTTGAAAGGAATCAGATTGTTTTGTGTGTTGGCAAAGACTTGCTATGTCGCATTATTATAGCTGCACTTAACATCTCCCCAAAGCACACGCATTATATAGTTGAGCCACATTCTCTTCATGGAGTCTCCTCGTAGCCAGGGACGAGAGCTTTGGCTGGCTTTTTCACTTTTTCTTTTTCTCCTTTCGTGTACAGGGGATATTACGCATCGCCAGCGTGGAATGCTATAAATCCCAAACGAGAGAAGGAAAAGGACAACACAATTCAGAGCTTCCATTTTCATTTCAGGCTGGGTAAAGGAGACAATTTGGCGTGCATAACCGAAGCCTAGTTGGAGTTCAAAAACTGTTCACCACCCTCCCAAAATCAGCTCATGACCCACTGGTGGGTCCTGACCCACAGTTTGGGAAACCCTGCTCTATGCACTCAGCCAGTGTTTATACGTCCTTCTTCCTTGTCTCAAACAGGGTTGACCGAAACAGGAGATCCCTGGAATGAACCCAGAGAACAGACACATTTGGATCCCTTCTTCTCCGCCCCAGCTCCACCTTTAGGACTTGGCAGAGGATATTTTTCAGCGCCCTGTTTAGCCAGAACATCAATCTGGGCTGACTTGGCCCATGTTTGCCGAGGGACTTCTGTTGCATTCGTCTGTTGACATCTGCTCGGCTCTGTTGCTGAAGACGTGGCCTGCCTTCAGAAAGGGCCCACAGGCACAACAACTCGTGCAAGAAGAGGCTGAGGGGTAAGAGAACGGGGCCAAGACAGTTAGGATTGCGCCTGAAGAAACATCAGCGTTTCAACGTATCTTTTGTGTTGCACAGCGTACTGTGTGCTCAACACGTCAATGCCTGTTAACAACGCTTTGAAAGGAGAACCTACCGTGAGAGCCCAGACGGGACAGCCGGACAACCACGTTTGGGCCTTGCTCAGGTGAAGAAGTGGAGGCTGGCGGACAGCTCTGAGCCACAGGAACGTACGGTGCGCTGAGAGTGAATGGTGGCTGTGCCACCGTTTGCCTGTCCAGCTGCGGAGTGCTCAAAATGAGCCTATTCATTTTGTTTTATTTCTTTGCAAGTAAAAACTAGTTTATAGGACAGTTATTCACCGTTAAGTATTCTGAAAGAGAGACACAGAGAAACCTGCTTTGGTGGCATGTGCACACACACACACACACACACACACACACGCACGTACGCACGCATGCATGCATGCACACATGCACGTATGCAAGTACGCACCAGAATTTAAGGGCTGTTCGACAATGGAACAGATTGCCACTGGAGGGAGATGGTGGATTCTTCCTCACAGGAGACCTTCAAGCAGAGGCTCTACAGGCACCTGCTGGAGATGCTCTAGGGGGATTTCGGGTTGGACTAGATGACCTTGTAGGTCCCTTCCAACTCTATGATTCTATGACAAGACACTGCAGTGAGGAGCTGAAAGAGCCATGAGGAACTGAGATGGCTTTTTCTTTACCCGGCAGCCTGCGGTTTGGAGAAGGCGAATCAAGACTATCCAGTTGCCTCTCATTGACCGATTTAATTTCAGTGGTTTATGTTTCAAACAAACAAACAAACGAACAGCACCAGTTGGAAGCAGCCAGGCCCTAGAGAGTGGGAGCAGGATTGGGTGAGGCCCCCACTTTTCAGGACACAATTCCCTTATTAGGGAAAATGATACCTTCTAGCAGGTAGATTAGTAGGGGAGTGATATGAAAATGTCATGCCTCTTAATGAGGATGTTGAATTATGGGCACATCATAAAGTATTATAAACCGTAATTTGTGAATAAGATAAAAAGGGTAAAAAAAAAAAAAGAAACCCTCTTTGATGTAATGCTATTACTTAGAGTACTTGAAAGTGATCAAATTACGATCCATCAAAGAGAGAAACGGTAAGAAGGCTGTTGCACTGGAGGGAGAGAAAGTGGGGGATGAATCTGTGCGCTTCAAATGAGCCCTTGAAATGTGCGCTTTAATAATTTACTCTCTCTTATGCCAATCCGGCAGCAGGTTTATGGGAACCTGTGAAATGCTCCAAGACATTAAATGCCCCAAACTAGCCGCAATCGCTTCCCAAAAGCCTAAAACGATAACGCGGGTTTTTGATCGCTGGTTCAAAGGAGCAGGTCCCAATCCGGAGGCTCCTGTTCGCTCGTGGTGGGGCTTTGCTTCTTCCTCGGATTCAGCCGGATGGAATCTGTTCTGAAAAGGCAGGAGCAGCGGGCATCCGGCCCCACCCAGGTCTGCCCTTTGGTGCAGAGGTCGCTGACTGCGTAAGCGCGAACCATCCAGCACGCAACAATGCAATTTCTCCTGGTGTTGTACCAGAATGGCGTTTTTCAACCTTTTCCATCTCACGGCACACTGACAAGCGCTAAAATGGTCACACCCTCAATTTTTTGACAGTTGGTAAGACTCTTCCTGCAAGACCCACCTCAGGCAGGTTCTCAGGATGTGGCCTATTTCCGACTGGCCTGCGTTCCTCTTGTCTCCTTCTGGTTTCCCAGCCAAGGCCAGAACTGAGCTGATCCTGCTTAGCCTTTTCAGGCAAGGCGGCAGCTCAGCCTCCAGACCACCCCTCCTGCCAGTGATGTCATGCAGGGGGTACGCGGGGGTACGCGAGTACCGGTTTCTAGGATTATGGCTGGCCCCGCCCATTCGCCCGCCCACTCGTCGACTCCGCCCCCTGCAACGTTTGAATTTCCTGCATGTTTGAGTTGCCTGCATGTTCTCAGAGCCAGGCAGGCAGGCAGGCAGGCAGCAAGCGGAGCCTTTCCTTGCCTTGCCACTGAAAAATGAGCTGCTCTGGGGTTTTAACATGATGCCCGGCCTCCTTCACATGTTCTGGGGGTGCTGTGGAATACTGTTGCCACTGTTGGGTCAGTTTAAAATTGTCTGAGGCCTCAAAAAGGGCTTTTTTCATGTCCCTTCCTGCCACGACCTCACTTCCGGCTTATGACGTCACTTCTGGTGGGCGGGTCCTGACACGTGCCAATCAAAAGTGAGTACCTGTTCTTAAATCATTTAGATGACACCACTGCCTCCTGCCCTTGATTGGAGTGGACAATCGTGGTAGGCCTCGGGCTGATGTGTCCTTAGCTTGTGGATTCCTAGATGCCGCCACCTCCTACTGCAGGTGGGCCGTTGGACTTGCAACACGCCTGGTGGTTTCCAGCAAGCCCGGCCTCGCCTCTCCCCACGCCAGGCAATCAGTCCCTCACACGCCCCTCGTATTTATATTTGTTTTCCCTTTTCCTCCGTCTGCTGTTTGCCCCACAATCTCATTCATTAAAACCCAACGAAGCTGCCCTAATCGAGCCTGATCCCCGATTACAATAAATGCATCCTGACACAACCTTTAATAAATTGAACGGAGGAAGTGCCAAAAAAAAAAAAATAGGCACTGCGATGGCCCGTCTCGTCGGCAAACAGCCCTCATTCACTTTGACACCTGCACATTCTCATTTGCATCAAAAGTCAGCTCCGCGGGAAGCTGTTTAGCCCGGCGTCAGCAAATTCACTTTAGATGTTACTTTGCTCCCCAAAACTGCCATTTGGAGAATTAGAAAATGCTACATTATAATGAGAAGGGTCGGCTGGGGCCAAGGGAGACGTTTCTGTTGCTTGTGTGGTGCGCAGGCGGCCAAAAGTGGATACGGGATTACGTTCGTGCCCCCCACGACCCAACACCGTACGACGGTTGTGCTAAAGTGAGATCCTGATTGAAGTGCCAATCATGTGCTGGGGAGTGGGGAGGAGCTGCCGGGACGGAAGGCTGGCTTGCCCTGTGGGGGAGGCGGGATGGAGAACGATGGAGAAGAAAAACGTGCAGTGGGTGGGAGAGGAGGGCAGGGGAATGAGACCAAAAGCAGAGGTGGCAAGATGGACCAACTGTACTCAGGCTGATGCTAAGACTCGAGCTTCCGTTCCTTTGGAGGTCCTCGCATTTGCAAACCCCACGTTTGATCATAACTTCTGCATGTCGGCCCGGAGATCACCAGTTTGGCTGCTCTCTGGGTAACCAGATCCAGTCTGCCACGTTAAGTGGTAAGGAGGTGTGATCTGGCGGTTGAGCTGTCGCCTGCCTGAAGAAAGCTAAGCAGGAGTAACCAGCGATGGGATTACACAACCCCTGGCCCTCCCTTAACATTTAATAGGCACGAATTGAAGCCGTGGACCGAACAATATGGCTGACTCAGATAATCGCCGCGAAGGAAAATTACATTAAAATCTCTTCATGACACAAGTAGTTGTCAATATGAGAGTAATTTTTTTTTTACTTCTAGACTATTAAGAGTATTTTTTTTAACTTCTACACTCACCCCCCCCAAAGAAAAAAAACAAATTCTGTTAATGTTCAGTACTCACTGAACGGTCGTTTTATTGAGGCGATGTAATGTGAATACATGAATCTTTCCGTGGAAATTAAGTCCCATTTTTCGTACAGCGATTCGCACACCCGTATGCAGAACACGCAGGCATGCTTAAAGACGTTGAAATTAACTTTTACACGCGTGCAGGGAGATTTTTATTCAAGAATTCGCGGCAATCCTCCTCCTTCGCGGCAATGATCTGAGTCAGCCATATTGTTCGGTCCATGGCTTCAAGAATGTGATGTCATGGCTTCTCCATGTAAATTATACCTTCATGGATCTACAAATGAACAAGGGGAACGCTGGGCGGGACGTAGGCGGGACTTCGGCTTGAGTGGCAGCCCGTCCGTAGTGTTCCGAGGCTGCCCTGGCCTCAGGGGGGCTCCTGCTCACCGTGGGGGACAGGTGAGGGTCGCGCCGGGTGCCTGGGCAAGCAGAGGGGGTGCGCTAACCGGGGACAGCCCCCCGAGGCCAGGACAGCTGTGGAACGCTACGGACAGGCAGCCAATCACGCGGAAGCCCCGTGTAAGTCCCGCCCAGCATTCCCCTTGTTCATTTGTAGATCCCATCGCTGGGAGTACCTCTGGCCGTGCCTTGGATGGGAGACCGTAAGCTGAAGCCGACAAGACGTTGTGAGAGAACGGAGCCGCGAGAAGCTGCTGTTGTACCCCACCAAGAGAGGGTGAAAGAGAGTGGAGGTCAACGGCCCAGAAGAAGCCACTGCCTGGCTGATCTGGAGCTCAGAAGGCAGCAACAAGAATGATGACTGATATCTTCAGATGCCCCCATTCCCACAACCCGCTACCCAAGGTCCTTTTCATTGGGGGTGGAGTCTGGGACTTTCTACATGCAGAATGTGTGGTTGAGCCTGGATCTTGGCCTCCTCCAAACCTCAGGCCATTCTGACGCTGTTTATTTCTTCCTCGGACGCAGAGCGGTCCCTTTTCTATGCATGCGAGTGACACCTGCACCTCTCTCTCTCTCTCTCTCGGAAGGCTTCCAGAGCTGGCACCAAGAGTGTCGGACATCTGCCGCCCCGGAGGGCCCAAAGACACACAGTAGGCTGGCACTTTGGGGCGAGCAGCGCCCCCTCCCCCTCCCCCTCCTTCCTTTGGGGCGCCTGCTATTTCTGACGCTCCGAGAACAGGAGACAGCCTCCGGGGGTGCTAAAAAAAATCTCAGCTGAGTTCAGGCAGAGTCGCTTGGCTGCTTCGAGGCCTGGAGGAGGAGTTCTGCCGCAATGGCTGCTGTCTTGTCTGGCTGGCAGCTTTCCCTGCTGCACCAGCTTTCCGTGGCCGTGAGGGAAGGAAGAAAAATAAATCTTGTCCCTCCGTCGGCAAATATGGCAAGCTGAAACCGAACGGGGAAGAACGAGCTGGGCTGGAGTACAGAGTCCAGACACATTTTTTTCCCCTGTCCAGTGGTGTCATCTAAATGATTTAAGAACAGGTACTCACTTTTGATTGGCACGTGTCGGGACCCGCCCACCAGAAGTGATGTCATAAGCCGGAAGTGAGGTCGTGGCAGGAAGTGACATGAAAAAAGCCCTTTTTGAGGCCTCAGACAATTTTAAACTGACCCAACAGTTGCAACAGTATTCCACAGCACCCCCAGAACATGTTAAGGAGGTCTGGCATCATGTTAAAGTGACCCAACAGTTCCAAAAACCCAGAGCAGCTCATTTTTCAGTGGAAAGGCAAGGCAAGGCTCCGCTTGCTGCCTGCCTGCCTGCCTGGCTCTGAGAATGTGCAGGCAACTCAAACGTGCAGGAAATTCAAACGTTGCAGGGGGCAGAGTCGATGAATGGGTGGGCGAATGGGTGGGGCCAACCGTAATCCTAGGAACCGGTACTCGCGTACCCCCGCGTACCCCCTGCATGACATCACTGCCCCTGTCTCTGTTACTAATCCAGACTAACTCCAGACTGGGCTTCTAAACCTGTCAGGAGACCTCCAAGCCCTCCGGCAGGGAAAGATTTCCCCCCGCTCCATGCAATGAAGATGTGAACTGGGCTTGTAAGTTCTGGACTGGGAGCCGCCACTCTCAGGCTTTTCGCGCTCACTTTGAATGTGATCCTTTGGCCCAGCAGAGACCTGCCCCACACACACACACCATCTACGACGTGCCCTGCCAGAGATGGCAGCGGAATGAGCATGGCTTGCCCACAAAGAACCACAGGAGGAGGGAAGCCCGAGCAGAATCCCACCCCGTTCTGTCTTTAAACAGAACTGCTGGTCTGAAGTGTTCAAAAACAGGTATTGAGACAGGGTCTGAGTCAGCTCATAAACGTTTCAGAGGTTACATAAGAACATAAGAAGAGCCCTGCTGGATCAGGCCAAGGGCCCATCTAGTCCAGCTTCCTGTAGCTCACAGCGGCCCACCAGGTGCCCCAGGGAGGCATGAGACAACAAGATGCTTGCATCCTGTGGCCACTCTCTTGCACCCAGTACTCTGAAGTAGCCCACCACCTTTGTAAGGAGGTTGCACAACCCATCATTGCCTATAGCCCATGAAGGATCTTTCCTCCAGAAATCCATCCAATCCCCTCTTAAAGGCATCAAGACCAGATGGCCTCACCACCTCCTGTGGCAAAGAGTTCCACAGATTTAACTACCCGCTGGGTAAAAAAGGACTTCCTTTTATCTGGTTGGGTACCTCTCTGGCTATTAAACCTCAAGAAAGGTGTTCAGAAATATCGGCAGACAGAAGATGATGCAGACCTGGGATGCTCAGGAGAGCCACAGAATGCTGGGAAAGGCCCTGTACTTTGGAGAGTTCTCCTCACCCACAAACGCTCTCAGCTGTACGGAAAAGGATTCCTTTTGTTTTGGGACCTGCTGGGGGACGATGGGGGAAGCAGGTCTGCAGGACCAAAAGAGGCACAGCCTGTCAAGAATTGGAAGGGGACCCACAAGGCCATCGAGCCCAACCCCCTGTTCATTGCAGGAAACCCTCGCAGAGCAGCATTTCTCAAACTGTGAGTTGGGACCCCCTTGCTGGGTCACAATCTGATTTCTGATGGGTCCCACAGGGCCTACAACGAAAACTCAGGTGATCAAATAATTCATTGCCTCAGGCTCTGAGGCTCTTCCAAAATCAGATAGCTGCTAACCACCCTGCAAAGAGCTCAGCTCCTGCAGTATGCAAGATTTGGCTAGTTGCAGATTGCTGCTAGGGAGGAAAACACCCACAGCAACAGAGAAAAGCCAGTAATCCAATCTCTGATCCTTCGGTCTAATTTGCCATTCAGAGGCAGAATAAATGTCGCCCAACGAACTATTCTGTCTACATTTGCCGTTTTGTCAGCGTGGCTGAGATCTGAATGTTTGTGGGTTTGTTTTTCCCGTTCACCCCTGGCTGGCGTTCATGGCACCCTCTGAATTTAAGCAGGGGGCACAGGCAAAAGACTGCAGCAAAACGGTCGTGGCAGGAAATTAGAAGCCACATTGCTGCTCTCCTCCTCAAAGTATCGTTTTCAGACCTCCAGCAATCAAAAACTAAGGAGGAAAAGATGCTCGTTGTCAGGGCTGGTTTTTCTTTCCGAATCAGCTACATTAGAGTGAGACGTTCGGGGTGATGAGCCAGATAAGGCCGTCCAAGGAGGGCTGTGGACCATCAGATGCAGTCGCCGTGCTTTGAAACCCAGGCACTGATCGCAGGATGAGATTGAGGCTGTAGCAAGAGACTTTCGACCGAGGAGGGATGATTTGCAAGCAGGAGTTCGAGATTCCAGGTTCCATTCTGGCCCAGAGGGGCTCCCCATTTCTAGTGGCATAACTAGGGACGAAGAGGGACAGGCCAGTGAATGGAGGATTGGGCCACCGGTTGCAGCCATGGCTGCATAGAAGCTCCATGGTTAGAGACAGTAGACCTCTGAAAACCAAGATCTGGGCTGCAAGGGCCTGCAAGCAAAAAAACAAACAAACAAACAAACAAAAACCTGCAAAGAATCTGGTTCTTGATTGCAGGTTGGGGCCAAAGGTGCGTGAGTGAGGCCAGAACCCCCGCTTAAGGCTACCATGAGTTGTGGGCAGAGGCAGATCTAAGGGAGGGCAAAGCTCTAAGTGTTGCAAGAAGCCTGACCTTGCAGTGGAAATCCCTCCTCTCCTGCACCGTTTTAGCCCATCCTCACAGGGAAAAGCAACATCTCGGCGTTGCTTACTGGCTACAGCTGCAAGGGAGAGGTGGGATTTACATGACAGGGTCAGGCTTCTTGCAACACTTAGAGCTTTGCCCTCCCTGTAGATCCGCCTCTGGTTGTGGGTGTGTTTAGAGAGAGAAGGAGAGAGAGGAAGTGAGATCCCCATTTCAGGCCAGCAGAGCTTCAAATTGATTTAACCCATTTGCTACCATGGGTATTTTTGCGCAAAAGTCTTTTGCCTTTTGAAACATGTACAGCCACTGTACTGCCCTTCTCAGGGCAATTATGTTTTTGGAACCATGTCAAAGTGTTCCCATATACCTGAACTGAAACTGGTGTTTTTGCCCGCCAATGGTACTGAAAGTTTAATGTTTACTGTCCAAAAATGGTGTGCTATCCAAGGTACTGCGTATCAATTTCTATGGACGTGTTGAAAAAAAGCTACCTTTATCCCTGAAAAACTCATTGTTCACTGAGCATACAGCTTGCTTACTTCAGGAATTTCCAGAAGGGGGCCCTAGAGTACAAATCCTGAAGTAAGAAGTTCATTCTTGCAAAACTGAATTTTTTGCAGAGGTTTGAGTGCTACAATTTGGCTAATTAGGTCTTTTGCAGACTTCTGGTACTTGTTTTACACCCCCCTAATGAGATGGAGACAGAAGTCTTCTAAACTTTCCTTGACCCTTCTCTGCCTTATAAACATGTTGGGAAAAACCCTATTTTTTCAGAGCTGGCTTCTGCAGCTTGCAGCTTCAGAACTGATATACTGATATAAGGTCAACCTTTCACCCACCCCAGCCCTAGAACAAGCTGTGGAGAAGAAAAAAAATCTTTCTCATTACATTGATTTGTCCTCTAGCAGCTACAGAGGCAAGAAATAACCCTTTAGTTGCTACAAGGATGATTCCTGTGTGAAACAAAGCAAAATCATCAGTCCCATCTCCCAGCATTGGACTGTGTCCAGGTGCTGATTTGGAGGAAGCGTATTTGAATCTTCTTCTGTGTTCTTGCACCATTGACAAGACTGATTGTACAACTAATATAATTTATTACCAGTATGTGTCACTGAGTGTCACTAGCCTGAGGAACTCTGAGGCCTCCTGAGGAACTCTGAGGCAGTGAAGCAACTAAGTGCCCAATCCTGTTCAATTTTTCAGTGCTGAGGCA
This sequence comes from Lerista edwardsae, assembly GCA_029204185.1. Lineage (NCBI taxonomy): Eukaryota > Metazoa > Chordata > Lepidosauria > Squamata > Scincidae > Lerista > Lerista edwardsae. Next base: position 8,209 of record JAJKFI010016525.1, on the reverse strand, counting down.
GCCACAATGAAACCCCAAGGTAAGAGAATAGTTGTACCCTTACCTTGGGGAGACTTCTGTGACTGTCCCCACACTGCAGGATGCAGCACATGCCTCACTGGTACAGCTGGATCACCACTGGAAGGATTGGGCCCTAGGTACTCATGCCAGTGCCTGCAACCTGGGTCATGAGTGCACAGAAGCACCATCATGGTTTTTTTTTTTTTCCCTTCAGCCAGTAGGTAAATGGTAAAGCTACAGTTTATGACTGAAAGCAAAGATGCATCACAGATTGTGGGGAAGTATGGCACAGTAAAGCTATGGCACAGTAAAGTTTCCTGCCATGGTGCAAGAACAGGATGACCCTCACAGCATGAATCAGCTTTGTGAGAAATCAGCTTTGTGAGCTTTGTGTCTGCAGTGAGATATCTAGATCAATTGCTTTAGACCCAAATCTGCTCAGAGAAACCAGGTGAGCAGTAGACTGTGTGTATTTCTGTACCTTGATAAGGCAACAACAACCTATTTTTGTTTGTTTGTAACACAGAGGTCACCTATTTTCTAAATGGCTTTGTGTAAATCTCAGTGATTAGTGACTATTCACTCTAAAATGCAGATTCTTTCTAAATTGCTCTGCAATTGTCAGTGATTGTTGTTGTTGTTGTTGTTGTTGTTGTTGTTCAGTCGCTAAGTCGTGTCCGTGTCAGTGATTAGAGGACTCAATAGGTGTGATCAAGTTTCTTCTGTAGGAATGCATGTTGCAGCTTTCTGGTAATTGTCCTCATGAAGCCTGTCTTCATAGTGAGATGCTTTATTCTGGTAAACATGGTAGTAAATTGCCTACAGCCTTATGATATTTGATCTAGAGCTGCCTTCTACAGTTTTGTGGAGTATAAAAAACATTTTTTATTGCCAGATGCAATAATTCATTCACAGTCTCTGAAGACATCAGAACATTAAAAAATAACACAGGACAATTAGGAGATATGTGTCTATGTTTTCACCTAACTTGTCCCCCAAAGTAAAAAGATAGTTAGCCTCTACAAAGTTAGCCCATAGTTTGAATTGAAGTACGCGCGTTTCCTACCATCGGTGTATTTGCCCGCCAATTATTAAAAAAATTATTACAGGTGCTAATTGTACCTGAAAGCTTTAAAGTTGACTCAGTGAGAAAGGTTAGCCCCTGCCCTAACACAGGAAGCTAAAATGGCAACTTTCATTTCAGATTTGGGGGGCCCCAATCAGATTCAGAAACGGCACCCCATAAAACAAAAAAACCCAAAATTCTGCCCCTGTTTCTTAAATGATGACATGGGTGGACAGTCAAAACAACTGTACCTCTAAAAAGGTCTATCCTTACACTGTTTACAGAGCAAGTTTCAGGTAATTTGGTGCAGCCACTTTTTGAAAATCTCTAAAACATTAATTGAAATTAATTGGCGGGTGAATTCACCAATGGTAGTAAACGGGTTTTAATATCCTTCATTAACGTTTGCCTTGCCGAGACCGTCTTCTCGTGTAATTAATCAAATATATAAACGCTTTGCCAAGAGGAGTAATTGGAGGGAAAGATCCGCAGGCACCGAGAGCACTTAGTGGGGGTCACCCTGCCAGGTTCTGTCTGGCGAGGGGTCCCAGCCGAGCTAGCCCCAGCTGATGCCCTGCTCGTCCCAATGGGGCCAACCACTCTCACCTGAACCTTTCTGCACACGAGGAGCTCTATCCATTTCTCCTGCCAGTGCAAGAGAGGACCTACAGGAAGGCAGTTGCATGACAAGGAGGGAGGGAATTGTGTTGTGATACAACATTGCCACGGGGCACACCCACACCTCGTGCCTAAAAGCAGCTCTCAGGGTCCTGGCCAGGGAGAAAGAGCCCCTCTTCCAAGCATGACGTGGTGTGTCTTTTGCTATGTCCCAGATCTCGCTTCTGAACATCACGGAGTCAACCGCGGTGTCTTCCAAGCCCAGCCCCGATCGCTTCCTCGCTGACTGCCCACACAATGAATATCCATCTGCTCCCCTCTCAGCTTCTTTTTTACATAAAATAATAACAATCACCACATGCAATTAAAAGGCATTTCAACACCGTTTAGTTTTCAGAGATTAATGTGGGGCGTCTCACCCCTCACAATCACCCCTCGCGGCAAACCGTTTTTCGTTCGCGCCAGCCAACTGTCACATCAGACCGAGGAGTAAACCAACAGCAGCTTACGTTTCGGGGTGCGACGGAAACTACGAGAGGGGGACGGAGATGGTGGGTGAATGGCAGTGGTAGTGGGGTTGGGTTTTGTGGGAGGGCAGGGAACATCACTGGGCCCCACCAAGACTGGGAGCACAATCTTAGTCTGGAGTGAGGCCGTTGGGTCAGCAAAGTTTGGCTGGCACAAGCGACACCGTAAAGCACGTTTGGACCACTCTCGGAGTCAGGGAGGAGGGCACACATTGCTCCTTTGGCCTCCCTTTCACAGTCTATGCCTGAATTTCCAAGCTCCCTCTCTCTCTCTCTCTCTCTCTCTCTCTCTCTCTCTCACACACACACACACACACACACACACACACCATTCCTCAGCAATAGGAACCACCTGCCCTCCAGGTTGGGAGAAGGAATGACTTCCAGATTTATGGCAATGGCAACTTCTCTTCCCCATCCCGTCCCCCACCCCAGCTCCAGCTGCCGCCAAAGAAATTGCTTGAAAAGTGAAATACAGAGCAGGAAGGAAGGTGGCTTGAACGACTCCGAAGTGTTGAAAGGAGGTTGCACGCCCCCATGCCCTTCGAGCCAAAAACACTTCATGGATCGATCGGAGTGGAGGTCTCTGTCCTTCGTTTTCTCCTTGTCATGGTGTGAAGCCCAGCTGCGTTGGTTTGTCAGGGCTGACGGCTGTCACCGTGTCTCTTTTCTAAGGTATCTCCTAATGTGTCCCAAAAGCTGTTGCATGCACAGGAAAGAGGAAACCCCAGGTGATTGAGTGGGTGGTGGCGTCCCAGCTGCAGAGGGTACTGGAGGAAACGGATTATCTGGACCCATTCCAATCTGGCTTCAGGCCAGGGTTCGGGACAGAGACTGCCTTGGTCGCCTTGGTGGATGACCTACGCCAAGGAATGGACAGGGGGAGTGCGACCCTGTTAGTCCTGCTGGACCTCTCAGCGGCCTTCGGCACCATCGACCATGGTGTCCTTCTGGGTCGGCTGGCTGGGCTGGGGCTTGGAGGCACTGTTCTGCAGTGGTTCCGCTCCTTCCTGGCTGACAGATCCTAGAAGGTGGTGCTGGGGGACGCTTGTTCGGCACCCCGACCTCTTAAGTTTGGGGTGCCGCAAGGGTCTATCTTATCCCCCATGCTATTTAACATCTACATGAAGCCGCTGGGAGAGGTCATCTGGGGGTTTGGGGTGGGGTGCCATCAATATGCTGATGACACCCAACTCTATCTCTCCTTTCCCCCTGATTCTGAGGAGGCGGTTGAGGTCCTGAATCGCTGTCTGGAGGCGGTTGGGGGCTGGATGTGGGCGAACAAGCTGAAATTAAATCCGGATAAGACGGAGGTGCTTTTGGTTCGGAAATCCACAGCTCAGGTATTGGACTATCGCCCTGCTCTGAATGGGGTCGCACTCCCACTGAAGGAGCAGGTTCGCAGCTTGGGGGTTCTCCTGGATTCACAGCTGCACCTGGAGTCTCAGGTGTCGGCGGTGGCCAGGGGAGCCTTTGCTCAGCTTCGGCTGATTCGCCAGCTGTGGCCGTACCTGAGCTGTGCGGACCTGGCCACAGTGACCCATGCCCTAGTGACATCTAGATTAGATTATTGCAATGCGCTCTACGTGGGGCTGCCTTTGAAGACGGTCTGGAAATTACAACTAGTACAGAACGCGGCTGCTCGGGTGGTTGCTGGGGCACGTCGGTTTGACTCTGTCGAGCCGTTGCTTCGGCGACTACACTGACTGCCGGTTCTGTTCCGGGCCAAATTCAAAGTGCTGGTGTTGACCTTTAAAGCCCTTTACGGCTCGGGCCCAGGGTATCTGAGGGACCGCCTCCTCCCATATAATCCTACCCATACTCTGAGGTCATCTGGAGGAGCCCTTTTGACTGTGCCGCCACCAGGAGAGGTGAGAGGGGCGGTGGCCAGGAAGAGGGCCTTCTCGGTGGTGGCCCCCCAACTTTGGAATACCCTCCCCTTAGAGTTAAGAACTGCTCCCTCTTTGTTAACATTTCGGCGGGGGCTGAAGACCTTTTTATTTCAAAAAGCTTTTAACTGTTGACAGGCTGGCTGGCTGGTTTGTTACACTTTTATATCTTGATCCATGGGGCTTGTTGTTTTTAAATTGTTTTGTTTTGTTTTAATTTTGTTTTATTGTATTGTTTTAATATTGTTTTTAAATTGCTTTTTAATGTTAAATTTTGTATTTTATTGTATTTTTGTATTGTAATGCCGCCTTGGGTGCCTTCGGGCAGAAAGGCAGGATAGAAATCCAATAATAATAATAATAATAATAATAATAATAATAATAATAATAATAATAATAATAATAATAATATAATAATAATAATAATAATATTATTATTATTATTATTATTATTATTATTATTATTATTATTATTAATCCCCTCTCTGTGTTAAGTGTGGACTCCAGGAAGGCCATCTGGTTACAGACTCAGGTACCTCCTGAATGGACTGTTGGCCTGGCCCTTGCTGCTCCACAGTGACACCCCTCAAATGGTCAAAAGAGGTACTGCAGTTTGTAAGCCCACCTGTGTGGGGTGACCTGGGGAAACCAGAGGGCCCTGCTGGCCTGGCGTGAGGGACACCTCAGGTGTTGCTCCTAGGCTTGGCGACTTGGTGTCAGACTTGGCGACTTGGGGACCAGAACCTGGGGTGTTGTGTTGTCCCACAATGCCACATTTGGGAAGTGGTGCGACTGTGGGACTGGGGCCGTGGGCCATACAGATTTGCAAGTGGCAAACCCATGAACATGGTACGTTTGAGCAAGGCAGGTTTGAAGGCCTTTTAAAAACAACAATTGTCGGAAAGTGTCAGGAGGTGTACAGGTTTTGACAGGTAATGAATAAATGAAAGTGTTTTAAAGTCGAATCCCATGTCATGTCTGCCTCGGCACCGTTACAAAAGGCGCTTCAAATCGCCGGAATGCCCGCCTTTAATGTGCGTTCTCTTCTTCCACTCACTTTTGATTTCATCAACTTGTTTTGTTTTGAGGAATTATTTGGCTAGCAAAAAGGAAGGGAGGGAGGAGCCCCCCCCCATCTTCTGTGGTTTCCTCCTTTCAAGCCTCCACTGGTAGCAGAATAAACGCGTCACCAGCACTGCAGAGTCGACAAGGTTTTGTGTTTTTTGGGGTCTCTGCTTTGAAACGTACAAGCAAGCGTGCGAATGGCAAGTGGGAACCATTAAGCAGGATGGAGCCCAGAGGTTTAAGTAATACAGCATCATTTCTTCTGTCCCAGTAAAGTTTACATGTCTCGGCGAGAAGCAGCCTTTGAATGAGGGAAACCGATTCTCAGAGGATTTCAGTGCTTTACCAGCTGTGTCATGCTCAGCAGCCTGTCTTGTTCTACCTTTCCCATGAAACTGCTGTCCCCCAATAGAGAGCTTCACTTGATAGAGCCAGGGTCCCACAGGAAATGGATAGAAGTACCGTGAGGGATTTCGAATTATGGTGCTGGAGAAGACTCTTGAGAGTCCCCTGGACTGCAAGGAGGTCCAATCAGGCAATCCTCCAGGAAGTCAAGCCCGATTGCTCTCTGGAAGGACAAATCCTGAAGCTGAAGCTCAAAGACTTTGGCCACCTCCTGAGAAGAGATGACTCTTTAGAAAAAGACCCTCATGCTGGGAAAGATGGAGGGCAAAAGGAGAAGGGGGCGGCAGAGGATGAGATGGTTAGACAGTGTCACCGAAGCGATGAACATGAAGTTGGGCGAACTCCGGAAGCTAGTGGAGGACAGGGAGGCCTGGCGTGCTGCGGTCCAGGGGGTCGCGAAGAGTCGGACACGACTTAGCGACTGAACAACAACAACAACCGTGAGGGAAAAGCACCACCTCTCATATTGTAGTTGTAGGTGGACCTCACCTCTGTGTAAGGATCTATAGGTTTGCACATAGGCTTCTTTCCCAACTTCATACAAAGCGCATTCAGCTCCCCTGTAGGGGTTACGCTGTCTGGGTTCTTTCCTTCATTACGTGATGGACGAGCTGTAGGGTTAGGAAATCTTGTCCCTTCTAAAGCTTTGGCGGCAGCTGCAAGTTGGGGGCTTCCTGAATACTAGTTCCTTCTGCTCCCCAGTGCTGGTTCCCACGAGTCAGCTGCACTGCAAACACCTTTGAATGAGCTGGACCCTGCTCACTCAAAAGCTTATACTCAGGCTGCACCTTGTTGAAACGGGCTAACTCATTCACAAGATGCGTTGGGGTTTTCTCTTTGGGGTTTGCCATGTTCGAAGGAACTGCAGCTGCACTGGTAGATGTAACAGATGCAGAGGGTAAAGCAGAATTTTGAATAGGTCCACCTGCATTTTCAGAGGGCAGAGAACTAGTGGGAGAAGGAATATAATCCTCAGAGGCCGTGCAAGAGATTGGTTCTTGTTTAGTAGTTGGCTGCTGGAAAGGGCAGCAGATGGATTCTGGATTTGAACTCGAGACATGCTGACTTCCATCCAAAGCAACTGCTGCAGGTACACTTGGCTTTGCATGCAGGTTATTTTTGTACAGGAGATCGAATTTCTACCTTCTGATGATCCAGGGACAGAGCGCTTTTGGCTTTAGTTCTGAGGTGATTACTTATACGCTGGAGATTGCATTGAGCAGCTGCCTTGGTTTTCTCTAGCTTGTAACAGGTGAGCTGATCCATTGGTTGGGAAAGCTGAATGTTCTGACCTTCACTACATACACCACGAATACAGTGGTGTCGTCTAAATGATTTAAGAACAGGTACTCACTTTTGATTGGCACGTGTCGGGACCCGCCCACCGGAAGTGACGTCATAAGCCGGAAGTGAGGTTGTGGCAGGAAGGGACATGAAAAAAGCCCTTTTTGAGGCCTCAGATGATTTTAAACTGACCCAACAGTTGCAACAGTATTCCACAGCACCCCCAGAACATGTTAAGGAGGCCTGGCATCGTGTTAAAACCCCAGAGCAGCTCATTTTTCAGTGGCAAGGAAAGGAAAGGCTCCGCTCACTGCCTGCCTGGCTCTGAGAACATGCAGGCAACTCAAACGTGCAGGAAATTCAAACGTTGCAGGGGGCGGAGTCGACGAGTGGGCGGGCGAATGGGCGGGGCCAGCCGTAATCCTAGAAACCGGTACTCACGTACCCCCGCGTACCCCCTGCATGACATCACTGCACCCTTGGCAAGCTGGTGGCTGTCTGGGCTGCGGCTCCCAGGCCGGCTCGTGTTGGCGGGCAGGCTGTCGGGCGGCTCAGTCCATGGGCAGCTCCCAGGAAGCGGGGGGTCCGGGGGAGGGGGGAAGGCGAGCGAGTCGCAGTGGTGGTGGACACAGGGCAAACACTAAAGAGAACGAGCGGGGCCAGCTCCAGCTGGGAAGGAAGTGACGGCAGCACGCAAGGAGGGAGGAGGATTCTCAGAGGAAGCTGCTCTCTTCTTTTTTTTTTTCCATTTAATTAGCTGCCTTTATGAAATGCACACAAGCACCAGGCTCAGGGTAAACCGCAGTCAGACGATGGATGCTGGTGACCCAGAATCTGCATATATGTACCAGCCTCAGAGGCGCCCCTATGCTGGATCAGGCCAAGGGCCCATCCAGCTTCCTGCGTCTCACAGTGGCCCACCAGGTGCCTCAAGATGCCTGCATCCTGTAGCCACTCCCTTGCACCTGGCATTCTGAAGTAGCTCACTACTCAAGGAGATTGCACCAGGTTGTAGGCCAGGGTTGCATCCTGAAACTGTGGGTTCTGGGGAGACTCTCTAAAGACAGGGGCACATCAGTGGTTTTGCTGCAAGAAGGTAAAAAACAAGAGATTTGTTTCATGTTCCCCTACCTTTTTCATGGTATCCATGGTATCAGTGGATAATTGAAACCGTGGATTCAGAATCAGTGGATGCCGGGGCACACCTGTGCATCACATTGCCTGGCCTGTTCCTTTGGTGACTTAATTTAGAATTTGATGGACATCCCTCTTCTTTCCAAAGGGCTGCCTCTTGAACATGGATGAGTGCTCTCTCTCTCTCTCTCTCTCTCTCTCTCTCTCTCTCTCTCTCTCTC
>JAJKFI010016524.1:0-37344 GCA_029204185.1 Lerista edwardsae | reverse complement strand
TCTCTCTCTCTCTCTCTCTCTCTCTCTCTCTCTCTCTCTCTCTCTCTGACTTTTGTCCCAGCCCTAACCCTAGCCCTATGTATGTATCTAAAATATAAAAAGTACATGAAATATAAACATTGGGATAAAAATGTCCAACGCGCGCGCGCACACACACACACACACACACACACACACACACACACACACACTGCAGGTGCAAATTTCCAATACTGGCACTCATTTGACCCGGGCACAGACGTCCAAGATGCTATATTCTGGTCACTCTTTCGTCATCGTTCCCATTCACCCAGATTTTTGAGCCAAATATTCCCACTTAAAAGACTTAGATTCAAGTGGATTTTGTCTGTCTTGGTTGGTCATGAGATTTGCATGCCTGCTACGGAAGGCGGGGCACAAAACCAGAGGTGGGGCCCAGATCTCAAGGCCACCACTTTCGGGTGTCCCCCCCTCTCAAAGCTCAGTTGTTTGTGATTGCTCATCAAGCAATCGAATGGTCATGACTACGAACATAGTTCTTCCCATACCAGTGCTCTCACCTCCATTGCCCACCAACAAATCTGAGACTTCTACTGACCTGCACCTTCTGCTCTGCTCTGCTGAAGACCCCCCAGTTCCGTTTCCCTGGCAGCCAGTGGGCATAAACACAACAAGCCCGGAACACCTGCGGACCTTCAGGTTCCATCACTAGAATGCAGAGATCACACCTAACGTGACTAGAAAAAGAACACACACACAAGCCCAATCCTATGCATGTCTGCTCAGAAGTCCCATTATATAAGAACATCAGAAGAGCCCTGCTGGATCAGGCCAAAGGCCCATCTAGTCCAGCTTCCTGCATCTCACAGTGGCCCACCAGGTGCCTCAGAGGGCACAAGAGACAAAAAGATGCCTGCATCCTGTGGCCACTCCCTTGCACTGGGCATTCTGAAGTAGCCTACTTCTAAAGTATGGAGGTTGCTTACTTCTGAAGTATTATAGTCAATGGGTCTTACTCCCAGGTCAGTGTGGGTAGGTTTGCAGTCTGAGCCTCCGTTGATAAGCGGCCCTCTTCAACCTAACCTTTGCTTTGCAAAACCATTTCTCTAAATTAGGAAACGGGGTTTCCTTTGTGCCCTACTGGAGCAAACATTTGAGCAAAATATGTCCATTCGAGTTGGAAGCCACAAAGCTAATAATACTTCTTATGGGATGGAATCGGCATAGCCAAATAAATGTAAGCAAACATTTATCTCTCACTTTTCCATTCAGTGTTTATTTAATTTTGTATGCTCAGAATACAACAAGCTTAAAACGCAGATATCCTGAGTAATTACGGATAGCCCAAATTCGGGAAAAGGAGGCCAGTCCTAAAACCGTCCACATAAATTCTCGTCCCAGAGATCTAACTCTTTCTTCCAAACATCCATCTCCGCTTTCCAGTTTTCCAGGTCTTCTTTCCAAAGTTCTTGGTCTTCTTTAAATAGATTCTTCAGTTTCTCCAAGAAGCTGCTGGTTTCACTCCAAACCTTTGTGTGTCGCTCCCATAAGGCTCTGTTTCTTCCCACGATGCTTTTGGAATCCTTGCGGGTCTTTTCCCAGAATGTGGCAAGTCTCTTTTTCTTTTCTTTGTTCTCCTTCTTGAGAGCTTCAATGGCGTTTTGCAGAGTTTCTTCTCTTCTCTGGAGTTCTTGCATTTTCTGGTCCATTATTTTCTCTTTCAGCCAGGCCCAGAAGCGTATCTAGGAAATGGATATGTTTAGCATTTATTCTCCAAAAACAATCCAGGAAGTTGTGTGAATCAAAGGCTGAGGAACCTTGACAAGTATTGCAAAATGCATCCCTCTGGTCAAAATATCTGACTGCTACACCAGTGGCTAATGATGTAGGGCAGAATTCTTCAAACTATGGCCCAGAGGCCAAATCTGGCCCCCTACAAGTTTTTATTTAGCCTGCCACAAATTAAAATATTTTGACTATTATATTTCGTTTCTCAGGTTAAGCACAACATTGTTTCCTTGCAAATGTCACATTTCTCTTTTGTTCTGAATCATATCAAGCCGAAAACCCAAAAAGTGCCTAGTAAAACTCATTCATTCATTCATTCATTCATTCATTCATTCATTCATTCATTCATAAAACTGATTTTTTTTTTTTTGGCCTGCAAAAATGTGTAAAATAAACAATGTGGACCTCAATCTGAAAAGTTTGGATACCCCTGATTTAGAGTGAGTCCGAGCTACAAATCAATCAACCTCTGCCATGAACTAAGAAAGTTACCCTTTGGGGAACTTCTGTCTCGTTCCTCTGTAATATGGGGAGAATACCTGCTTTAAAAGGTTGTAAAGAAATATTGCAGCCAAATTGCAGCCACTCCCGTACCCTAAAGCCTGATACCTGCTGGCAGCATAGCTACATTGGGAAGTTACTGCAACTCTGAGCTGTAGTAACTGCTTCCTGATCTTTATTAGTGGTCTAAGCAAGCTTCTTCTCTCTCCCCTTTTTATACTTTGATTTGGGAGGCTACTTTGACCTTCAGTGATTTAGTCTGCTTCCTCCCCCCCCCAGCATATTCTGTAGGTATATGTACCTTCAACTGCAAATGTACTCAACGGAGAGATTCTGCAGTGAAGACACACTTCATACACACTTCTCTGCCACCTTGAAATACAATACTCACTCACTCCCTTATTACTCTGGGGACTACTCTCTTTCAAGGCCTCCTGCAAACTGTTGTGTCAACTGGAGGACTGTTATGTCACCACCAGCTGATGTGAGACTCATCTAGGGGTAGCTTTCATGGGATGTACCAGAGCACCTGCTTTGGCCGAGAGGCACCGCTAGGGTTTGTGTCATCCAATGCAAGTTCTCATTCAGTCACTCGCATGACGGATGTCTTCCCGTACCAGACCATACAGAATAAATTGCAGCCTCGTTTGCACAGCCTGAATGCACTAGGGTGGGTGTAGCACACTCCCCCGATTCACTTTCTTTTATTTATTTAAATATGTAACAGTAACGGCCACCCAATCAAACAGTAACCAACAACAACAACAACAAAAACCAGTGGCCAACTTGATGACACCCACATCACTAAATGTCCAAATAAGCAATCTGAAATTCTACATCGAGAGTGCAGAAACGGTCAGCTTTCACAAATCTCAGCGGCCGAAACCCCCCTCTAAAAAAGGAAAGCTGAGGGGTCCCCAGATGGCCGCGTGGTGCAAAACTCCGGCCACGATCCCTCCCGGCCCCTCTCCGGCTTCTTCCTGATGTGACATTTCAGCGGGCCTTTTGGCACGGCACGGACACTTCTATCCCAGGGATCCTGCCACGGTGACATTTATCACTGGCTGCGCCGCGTTTAAAGCTCCAAACCCCGATGTGATCTCGCTCCATGCCGCGGCCCATAATTAAAGAGCGGCTGTCACGGGGTGGTTAGCCGGGGAAACTGACTGCTGCTGACAAGTGTCTCCTTTGGCAGCTCCGTCTCCCTGCTGCGCCTGCCCTGCTAACCTGATCTCGGGTTTGCTGCCGGAGGAAACCGAATTATGGCACAAGGAAACGGCACGGAGGAGGCGGTTCTTGCCCAGCTGTCAGCTCCGCAGGTGCCTCTGCTTGTTAGGGGTGAGCTGCGAAGGGTCCGTTGTGATTCGAGTCCGGGTCAAAATCCAGCATGACTTCACTGGTGGAGCAAGGACAGGGTTGGGACAATCTCCGGAGATGTGCCGGCCCTGGGAGTGGGTGGAGTTGGGAGGTAGCCGTTAGGCCACATCCAGGTCCCTGCCCCCAGGCCGCGTGCCTAGATTTGGGCCGCGTGGGTTGCTCGGAGCTGCGCCTACTAGACAGCAGGCACAGATCCGAGCTGGCGCCTACCCCGTGGTAAGGATGCAAGCGTGCCCTTGCCCCGTGGAGGCTCCAGCCAGCTCCTAACTTGCACTGGATACTGCGAAGGCACACTGGCCGGCCTGCTCCAGCACAAATCAGAATTGCACCCTCATATTCACCCAGCCACGAAAGAGCACAATCCTCACCGGGAGAGAGACCGGCACAGTTAGGCCGGCACAGTTTGGCCGGCACAAGGGGCACCGTAAAGCGCGTTTGGACCACTCTCGGAGTCAGGCAGGGTGGCGCGTGTCTGTGCATTGGCCTCTCTGACTCCAAGAGTGGTCCAAACATACTTGACGGTGTCCCCTGTGCTGGCTAAACTTTGCTGGCCTAACTGTGCCGGCCTCACTCCAGGTGAGGATTGCACCTTCAGTACGTTTGGTCCCACAAGCAGGACACAGGGAGCAGTCATAGAAGGTTTCCCCACTAGGCATCACTGCTCTTTCCTCCAGACTCTCTCTGACAGGGCACCGGCCTTTCTCTCAATGAGGATGGTTCCCTTTAAGCATCGCAGCCTTCCCATTGCTTAGCCGGAAGCAAGCGTTGCTTTCTCCAGTACGTGTACAAACTTCATTCCACCAGCCATTTGGGGCCGTTTTTTGTTTAAAAAAAAAAATCCAATTTGCTCAACTAATGAAGGGTACTTTGTGTGGCTTTCTTTGTATGCCTGAAACTTAGCTATGGCAACAGTTTACAAGCTGCATCAAAAGGCATTTGCAGGAAGATTCGGCATTAAATTAAAATCCAGTTGTAAGCAATTTGCTTGCAAATAAGCATTAGCCATCCTCCCGCTACTATTAAAAGAAAGGGAATATTGTTTCCTCATAAACGGACCATCGGCAGAACACATGGCCTTATCCTTCTTATTATCGACGTACAAAATGCCCAGCCTCGCAATGGGTGTGAATCGTGGCTCCTATATTGCACAAACCACAAGGAGGAGTGTGATTTCAATTTGTGTTCCTTCCCGTGGTTGTGGCCAGGGGCTGGAGGTTCTTTTTGATCAGAGGAAGGCGCAAGTCTAGTCCACGGCTGTCATAAAAGAGCTTTATCTGCCTGAGTTCACCCAATTTCATGTTCATTGCTTTGGTGACACTCTCTAACCATCTCATCCTCTGCCGCCCCCTTCTCCTTTGGCCTTCCATCTCTCCCAGCATGAGGGTCTTTTCTAAAGAGTCCTCTCTTCTCATGAGGTGGCCAAAGTACTTGAGCTTCAGCTTCAGGATTTGTCCTTCCAGGGAGCCATCAGGCTCCCTGATTGACCTGGAGGATGGACCGATTGGATCTCCTTGCAGTCCAGGGGACTCTCAAGAGTCTTCTCCAACACCATAATTCAAAAGTGAAGCACTTAGAGCAGCCATATTGAAAATATGGGAAGATGAGACGCTGGAAAGGGGGAGGGCCGTGTGGTTGTTTGGCTTGTGTCAAGGCTCTAAATAGGCTTTTTTCTTTCTTTCTGATTCACTTTGCTACTGGAAATTGGCTGAGAAATAACCCAGCTCATTGCTGCATTCGCAGAGAGTAGCAGGCTCTGGCATCACAAAGACGGCACTTCCAGCCATGACATCACTTCTGGTGGGTCCCAGAAAGATTGTCGTTCTAAACAGTGGGTCCAAGTACAAAAACATTTGAGAGCCAGTGGTCTAAAACATGCAAGCATCAACTTACAGGAGCACCTCTAAGCACCCAGAGGCATCACCAGGGATAGGCGGTTGACCTGCTCTACTGTCTGTTGACTTCCTAGGTCCTTGATCTTGAGAGGTCTTAGACTGCTAAATTATGCTTTGCCTCTGGAGTTTCATGGAAGGGGAAGACCAGGGACAGGCCCCACTTTTGGAAGACAAACTGGCACTCGGCGGTTCAGTCCTGCGGGCAAGTCAATAGAATCCACTGCTTCTTTCCATCACGGCCCTCTCCCGGTCCAACAACTGCTGTGGCCAATTAAAGGTGATCTTTGTCTCCCTGGAAGAAATTGCACAGCCTAACCTTTCGCTCGGAATAGCAAATCGATATAGAACTTTTAAATTAACAAGGCCAAAGGAACGTTGCCGGGGAAGCACACAAACACCTACGCACACGCACACACACACACACACACACACAGAGAGAGAGAGAGAGAGAGAGAGAGAGAGAGAGAGAGAGAGAGAGATGCATTTGAAAGAGTTGCTCTCCAGCCAAGGGACTCGCAGAGTTGGGACCTCTGCCATCCGGGATAATGACGCAAGTACTGAATCCATGCAAGGGCGTAGGTGGAGGGGAGTTGGGCTGGCCTAACTGCCGGCCTAACACCAGGTTAGGATTGCGCTCTTAGACATACCTGACCCCATCTGTCACATCCACTGGAAGAAACAAGATGCTGGACATGAGGCAGGAAAGCGGTTGTCATTGTCGCAGTGCACAACCCTAACCAACGTTCAAGCACTTCCACAGACCCACAGAATTTGATTAACCCCTTCCCAGCCGCTCACTTGGCTTGGTGCCAAGCCTTGGAGATGTGTTTTTTGCCTTTGTTCTTGTCCTTTATGGATACATAAAGTTCCGAGTGACATGATTTATTCGGTAGCCATGCAGAGAAGAAAATAACAGGCTTCCAGCGAAAAGAGAGATTTTGATTTCCCTCTTGGTTCGCGTGCTGCTTTGTCAGGTCTCTCTCAATCGTATTTGTCTTTTTTTTTCGTGGTTTCAACCCTGAGCTGCTCCTACTGCTGCTCCAGCTTTCCTTGCTCTTTGGGGCCATAATCAGACACTTAACTTCAGCCCTGCAGAAGTTCTCGACAATTTAATACCTTCAGGCTGAGCACTTGTGAATCTTTGGGGCTCAATTACGGCAGGCTGCAGAACCCAGCTCAGTAGATGCCGGTAGATGCTCTAAGCAGGGGTGACACATCTGACCCCTTGCTGAAGGCTCTCCCTCCACTGTGTCTTGTTCTCCCACTTCAAAGTCTTCTTTTCCAGCTACCTACTTGTCCCAAATCCTTTCCAAGGGGCCAATACTCAGAAAAGCATTTTGTGAATAGAGCACTCCTAAGTGGTGGTGCTGTTCCTCCGTTGACTGAGCAGCACTGAAGGACTTTACTGGTTCAGTTCCCGAACTGCCACATTCTGCTGTCAACTTACAAGACGGTCTCAGGCGTAGTGCGTGATCCGAACCCGGGGTTAGGCTGGTATCCAGGCTGGAACCTGCCAAGGCCTGTGAGCAACGGTAGAGGGAGCTTGGTATGTTTAGCCTGGAGAGCCGTTTTTCCCCCACCCACAGAACTTGTGGCTTTACAATGCAGATCAAGAACGTGCTTAAGACCACATTGTCCCAAGGATGTGCGATTCTCCACATTCTCTGCAAAGATGTGTCATTCTCCAACCCAGAAATGCTGTCCCCGAAACCGCTCTTTTCCCTACCCTCTCCTTTTTTTGACGGTGTGCTTTTCTTATGCCTGATGATGCATCACCTGGAGTTAGGCCGGCACAGTTAGGCCACCAAAGTTTAGCCGGCACAAGGGTAAAGTATGTTTGGACCACTCTTGGAGTCAGAGAGGCCAGCACACAGACGTGCGCCATCCTCCTTGACTCCAAGAGCGGTCCAAATGCGCTTTACAGGGTCCTTTGTGCTGGCCAAACTTTGCTGGCCTAACTGTGCCAGCCTAACTCCAGGTGAGGATTGCGCTCTGAGGCTGCATCGGTGATGAAACGTTGGACAGGATTGGGCCTCAGTGTTCTTAGTGTTGAAAGTGTGGTTCCAGAGGGGGAATGGCCCTGGGGTGTGTGGCTTGGTTGTGGCGCAGGATTGTGATGTGCAGTTACTCCAGTTTCTGTTGGAGCCACTGAGCCAGCAGGAATGTGCACCCTTTGCAAGTGTACAAAGCGCACATTGGATGAAGGCAGTCGGGAGGGTTGTGGTCTATTGTGCATTGTGCCAGGGCCTTGGGGACAGATGCTGGCCTCCGCTGTGTACATCCGCAAACATAAATAGATCATCCCTGGCGATTCCCCGGTGATGGAATGTTCCGATGGAGCTGATGCAATTCTCCTGAAGCGTTCCTAAATTGTACTTTCTTGTAAGTGTCCCTTACATAATGCCCGGGCAATGCTAATTTGGTTGAACATTTAAGCAGCTGGGGAAATATCAAATGAATGCATACCAAATGAATTCATTAGAGCCAGCGCTATTAGGACAAATTCATTATGATGATCAGCCTTGAAAGGGACGGATAAAAATGGGGCTCGAAGACAAGGGCGGGGCGGGGGGGAGGAAAGAAAACAATGTGTGACCTGATGAAATGGTTGCTGCCTCTGCAGCAGAGATTACCCAACAGTGCTGTTTCGGAGAAGGGCATCAGTACACCCACAATTGAGTGGAAAGGACTGAGGAGGCAACGTCACCGTTCGACTCTCCGAAGGTTCAGCAAAAGTCATGGTGGGAAATATTGTTTGCTGTTTGTACATCCAATGTAGGATGGGGTTTTGGTGATGGAAAGGGAACGGAGAGGGTTAAAATGAAAGCAAGAAGCTACATTCAATGGATTCCTCTGTTCCTTGTAGGCTTAATGCCGAAAAAGGCATCACGGCGACATTCTTGTCCAAACCGCCACACAATATGCTTTTCTAATTGCCTTGATCGATGCTTCTGGGTCTCGACTATCCAGTGGCCACCAGGAGACACACATGATGATGGATCTTTTCAATTCTGCAGCTCTGCCGGGCTCCGGGCATCCGGCCTGCTGTGTTGGCAGATCCTTCCCTTCCCTGCTCAGCAAACAACATCAAAGACCTGCAGAAAAAGCACTTCGTGGCTTTGGGGAGACGCCTTGGAGGAGAAGAGAAAAATCTGTTTCCGCTCAGTCCTGCCCCTCCCAGGGCTGCAGAGTTTCAAACCCTCACCCCACGGCAGGTCTTTGTGGGAGTGAAAGTGCCCCATTTTGAGCTCTCTTAGCACAGGGGCAGGTCAGGGGGTGTCCCTTGCGCTGGCCAAACTTCGCTGGCCTGCGTTGGCCAAAATTAGGATTGTGCTCTCAGTTTCTTTTTGTGTGTTTGCGTCATAAGAACATAAGAACATAAGAAGAGCCCTGCTGGATCAGGCCAAAGGCCCACCTAGTCCAGCTTCCTGTATCTCACAGCGGCCCACCAGGTGCCCCAGGGAGGTATGAGACAACAAGATGCTTGCATCCTGTGGCCACTCCCTTGCACCCGGTACCAGTAGCCCACCAGCTTTGTAAGGAGGTTGCACAATCCATCATGGCCTATAGCCCACGATGGACCTTCGTGAGCATTGATGGCGTCCTGGCAGATTTCCAAACAGGCGTGGGGCAAAAGAACACAGGACTGGAAGAGGGGAGACGAGCAAACACAACTCGAGCCGTAACGGGGGGGCCAGCACAAACTGTGGCCACATCGGCAAAAGGAGGAGGAGGAGGATTATGCAGAAATGTCACCGGCACCCTCCTCTGGAAGATTTAAAGGTCTAGTCAAGGGCGGAGGGAGAACCTTGCCCGGGCAGCCATTCAGTTGCCGAGTTCCTTCTGCAATCACCCCCTCGTTCGGTGTGCCAACCGTGACCCGCTCCCTGGCTTGGCGCTCCGACGCAATGGAAAGTGGCGGAGACGGAAAGGTCACTCCTTGGCATTTCAGATTCCCCCTTTGGTGTCTTTGTTTCTATTGCAGTGAGGAGGAAAGTGTTTCCTGCAGGGAAATGTGGGGTGTTTTTTTCCCCTGCCACAAGGCCCAGGGTCTGCAAGGGGTTGTGCTGCCCCCCGATGGCAGAAGCCGCTTTCACAGCCAGTGGCAGAAGCTGCTTTCTCTTGAGTCCTACTTGCTGCAGACAGAGAATGGTTGGACGGAGTTAGCATGTTTGGATCACTCTCGGAGTCAGAGAGGCCGCCACAGAGACGTGCGCCACCCTCCCTGACGCCGAGGGCGCAATCCAAACCTGGAGTGAGGCCAGCACAGTAAGGCCAGCAAAGTTTAGCTGGCACAAGGGCCCCCATTAGGCATGTTTGGACCACTCTCAGAGTCAAGGAGGATGGTGCACGCCCGTGTGTGGCCTCTCTGGCTCCGAGAGTGAGCCAAACACACTTGTTCCTTGTGCTGGCCAAATTTTGCTGGCCTAACGGTGCCAGCCTCACGCCAGGTCTGGATTGCTTCCCGAGAGTGGTCCAAACATGTGTTTGGGCTCTGAGACGCATCTAACAGCTCCACAGCGCAGCCACAGGGGCAGATGCAGTAAGTACTGCACATGCCTCAACACTGAAGTTGCCACACGATTTTGAAGGGAAATCTGCCATTTTTCACTTTTTGGAAATAAATGGGGCAGGCCTGTTTTGTAAAAGGAATGCATAAAGAGACCCTGGATTAAAAATTCAGCGTCCCATTAGCGGCGTAGACTCTTAGGATCTCTGCCCTCATTAAAATCAGATGTGCCTGCAGAATGACTCACGCACACTCAGCGTGGGGGGGGCGTCATTCCCCCCCCCCCTCAGCAGTTTTGTTGGACGTTTGGGGGATTTGCAACTGGCCTAACTCCAGGGTAGGATTGCGCCCGGAGTCACAGAAATGTGCACGCAGGCGTATGTTTCATCCTTCATGACGGAGCTAAATCGTGGAGGCAGGTGATGTGTCCTGGATGCAGGAGAAGGACAGATGCCATAGAATGAGGTATTTGAAAGCTGCATAAATGGAGGGGGTGCTGAAACCAGTGATGTCATGCAGGGGGTACGCGGGGGTACGCGAGTACTGGTTTCTAGGATTACGGCTGGCCCCGCCCATTCGCCCACCCACTCGTCGACTCCGCCCCCTGCAACGTTTTAATTTCCTGCATGTTTGAGTTGCCTGCACGTTCTCAGAGCCAGGCAGGCAGGCAGGCAGGCAGCGAGCGGAGCCTTGCCTTGCCTTGCCTTGCCACTGAAAAATGAGCTGCTCTGGGGTTTTGGGACTGTTGGGTCACTTTAACATGATGCCAGGCCTCCTTAACAGGTTCTGGGGGTGCTGTGGAATACTGTTGCAACTGTTGGGTCAGTTTAAAATCGTCTGAGGCCTCAAAAAGGGCTGTTTTCATGTCCCTTCCTGCCACGACATCACTTAAGGCTTATGACGTCATTTCCGGTGGGCGGGTCCCGACACGTGCCAATCAAAAGTGAGTACCTGTTCTTAAATCATTTAGATGACACCACTGGCTGAAACCCTCCCACCCTGATACACTAACCCTAAGCGAAGGTTGCCTTCGACTGGCAAAGTGACGCAAAACCTCCAGTCCCTTCCAAGGGACCTTTTCTAAAATCTCCCTCTCGCACCCAGCCACTGCATTACGCTTCTCCCCAGTCCAGACACGTCCCTGCCCCTCTTTGTCCTTTCGGCAGTTTGAAATGAAGGTCGGGCTCCATAACTGAGAGCTGCGCAGCCGGCCCAAGGACAGTGAACTGGAGCGGACGGTATTTTCCAGAAATGTTTACTGTTTTTGTCAAGCTGTCAGGGAACGTCAGGATTGCTGGTTACAGAGGGCGGAGAGGGTCTTACCTGCTTTTTAACAGGGCAGCTTCCACCTCCTCCTCGCGCTCCCATGTTGATGACTATAAAGTAGTAAGTGTAAGTAAGAAGGTAAGTAATATTGTTACTTATTCTGTTATTGGCAGAAGATTTAGTCAAGAGGGTTAATGCCTCCGATTGCCTGAAGATAAGAGCTGAAGATGTGAAGGTCGCCAGTTCGGGACAGCCGGAAGTCTCTGTGAGCAGCAGACCTTGTAATTGCGACTGATTAACAGCTGAGCTGTCTCCGGCTGCCTTGTGAGAGGGGGAGTGTGCCGGGTCAGCTGCTTCTCTGGTGGGAGCAGGGAAGCCGCTTATCAGCCAGCAGAAGACAAACGGGTGGCCAGAAAGAAGGACTAAATCCAGAAAGATCCATCTGTATGTGTGTAGTTCTTGGAAGATAGAACGTTTCTGTAAAAATTGTAAAAACCTTCGGGTTTCTGAATAAAGTCTGCCTATGTAAACCGCCTTGAGTTATAGTCATTAATCTGGTGACCTAAGAAAGGCGGTATATAAATACAATTATTATTATTATTATTATTATTATTATTATTATTATTATTATTATTATTATTGTGGGGAGAGAGAGAGAGAGAGAGAGAGAGAGAGAGAGAGAGAGAGAGAGAGAGAGATGACCTTGGTACGCCAATGCTCATGGTCCAAAAACTCATATTGCTTTTAACTGTTCAGTCCTTCTATTCTGCGTAGAGAAATACTTTACAAGAGACACCATCTGTGAGAAAGTTCTTCATCCATCTCTCTGAACTGCCAGCAAGAGTTAAGAGGAGAGCGTTCTGGTGGATTTCACCCAAACTTTGCTGTTTTATCATAAATTAGGATTATTCCATTTCTCCCAGTGATAAATCCCACTTAGCAACTCAAGAAAGCAGGTTAATTTTTTTTTCTTTTTCAAAAAATATATATTGAATAATGCACTTCCTTGGAGATCTCGCCCAGCAATTAAGATTAATAGGAGGTTTTTCTCCGTTTCAAATTATCTGATCTATTATCTGCTCAGGTAATATTCGGAAGCAGTAGATCTTATAATTTTATTTTTCCGTTTTGTGGTGGAGGGAGCCCTGCAGTTTGGCAGCGTCGCATTCAACAAAAGAGAGCGACTGTTAATTAAAAGAAGGGGAAAAATACTTTGACACGGCATGCCGTATTTAAATGCCGCACGCTCCCTGCATTCGACTCCCATCTACCAAATTGACTTTGGAACTTCATAATTGCAACTAAATGAATCTCTTATTTCATTTGCTGCACAACCAAAGGTTTTCGGCAGACTGCGTGTTACATCTTGGTAATTTTCTAATTATCGGAGGGGGAAGGGGGAGATCTTTAGAAACACTGATGACAATCACAGAAGCCTAAATCCTGGAACAGCTTACAACTGTTGGAGCCTTCAGTCTAGAAAACAGGAACCCAAAGGGGGGAACGTGATTGAGACATTCAAAATTATGCATGAGATGGATAGAGTGGACAGAGGGATGTTCTTTTCCCTCTCTCACAACACCAGAACCAGGGGACAGCCACGGAAATTGTTGGGAGAGTTGGAATGGATAAAAGGAAATACTTTTTTTACCCAGCAGGTAATTAATCTGTGGAACTCCTTGCCACAGGAGGTGGTGATGGCATCTGGCCTAGGGGACTTTCAAAGGGGATTGGACAGATTTCTGGAGGAAAAGTCCATCGTAGGCTACAGGCCATGATGGGTTGTGCAACCAATTAGTAGTAGGTTACTTCAGAGTGCCACGTGTAGGGGAGTGGCAACAGGATGCAGATCTCTTGTGTGCTCCCTGAGGCATCTGGTGGGCCACTGTGAGAGGCAGGAAGCTGGACTAGGTAGACTTATTTGCGGAGTAGACTTATCTGCTAGGTAGACCTATCAGCAGAGTCTGATCTGCTGAGGCTCTTCTATACAATGTCTAGGGTTGTAGCCCCAATGGGGAACCAGAGCCAAAGGCCC
Organism: Lerista edwardsae; assembly: GCA_029204185.1. Classification (NCBI taxonomy): domain Eukaryota; kingdom Metazoa; phylum Chordata; class Lepidosauria; order Squamata; family Scincidae; genus Lerista; species Lerista edwardsae. The sequence goes on along the minus strand of JAJKFI010016524.1, from coordinate 23,996 downwards.
AGGAGGTTAAGTGGGCCACCAGTTGAAAAAGTTTGGGAACGGCTGGCTTAGTTCTCTGCTCTTCCTTGTGATTTTGCGTCTCTCTTTTTTTCATGCACCGTTTCCGTGCCCACTTTTGAGGGTTGCTCAGCTAGAAGGTAGAGGATTATTCCAAGACATCAGGCCCGTTACAGATCACTGCCACTCCAGAGTTCAAGGGGGAAAAACGTCTGTCATAATTACACTTATCCAGATTGTGATTGCTCAGCTGATTATGGGATGGTGGACCTCGCAGGCTGCTTTCCGAACATATTTATTTATTTATTTCCTGAGTTTGACCGAGCAGCGCATTGGAAGCAATGCTGCAGGAAAGGGCAGCGGCATTCCTCCAGTGGCTGTTTCCTGGTGTCCTTTTTTGAGTTGCGATTGTGAGTCCTCTGGAACAAGGAAGCCTATTTTTCAGCAGGCGACCAACTGAGAAGTTTGCCTAGGGGCCCTACATTACTGACTAGCACCTATCATCCTTTTCAGGTTGCACTCCTAACCTGGAGTTAGGCCGGGACAGTTAGGCCAGCAAAGTTTGGCCTGCACTAGGGCCACCCTAAAGTATGTTTGGACCACTCTCAGAATCAGAGAGGCCAGCACCCAGACGTGCGCCATCCTCCCAGACTCTGAGAGTGGCCCAAACATGCTTTACGGTGTCTCTTCTGCCAGCCAAACTCTGCTGGCCTAACTGTGCCAGCCTAACTCCAGGTTAGGATTGTGTCTGCATTCACTCTTAAGAAAACAACCCATTATTGTCCATTTGAAAGCTGCAGAATTGCCCAGCGTTCTGAGCAGGACGCCAAGTTCATCTGTTGAGTCTGTTGTTGCCTTGAAGACGCCCAGGGGCACACAGAGGCTGGTGGAAGATAAATTCTCCCAGCAGACCGGATCAAGAGAGCAAATCAACACCTCTCTACCTACTCCAAGGAAGAGCCCCGGTGATGGATGTTTCCCTTGTGGAGGTGGCAGAGTCGAGCAAGATTTATGGAACTGGGGGAGAACAAATCCTTCCCTTCCCAACAGGCAATGGTGACATTGGCGTGAGATCTGTCGCTTGATGGATAACCCAGCCTTGCTTGCGTTCATCTTTCTGCGTGATGTCGGGCTTGCAATCGGCACTCACCTGCGGCAGGGAAGGAAGGATCGCAGCCAAATGTTTGCAAAACAGATGGGAGCCATGTTCTCTTTGGCCCACTCCCCCAGTCCATGGTGATGCTAGGAATGAGAAACTGTGGCACGGGGTGGGGGGGGAACAAACTGTTGGGAGGCCTTCAAAGCAATCAGGTCGAGCATTAATATAAACTGAAACAAATGGTGCTGCCAAAACGCCACATTCAGGGTGCAATCCTAACCTGGAGTTTGGCGGGCGCAGTTAGGCCAGCAAAGTTTGGCCGGCACAAGGGACACCGTAAAGCATATTTGGACCACAGTCGGAGTCAGAGGCCAGCGCACAGACGCGTGCCATCCTCCCTGACTCTGAGAGTGGTCCAAACATACTTTATGGTAGCCCTTGTGCCATCCTTTCTGACAATCAATCAATCAATCAATCAATCAATCAATCAATCGTATTTATATAGTGCTTTTTGCCATCTTCTTCCTCCTTTTGGGATCCACACTGGAAGTCTGAGGAGCATCCAAACTAAGGCCTGTGATTGTCGCCAGCTCTCAGTTCTGACAGCTGCGCATCTCCCCAGCTTTAAGTATCGGTTAGAATAAGAAGCGTCGCGACGAAGCCAATCAACCATCGAGGTGGGGGAAGCCACCCAGATCGTGTCACACCCTGAATCCTGCCAAGATCGTGCCCAAGGGACGTTCTGATCTCTTCACACTTTGGGGAAGCTGCCAGCGTTCATTTTCTTGTTAACCCGAGATAAAGAGGCCTGGTGCCCCTGTTTGATCTCCCGCATTGTCAAGACGCGAGCGCCAAAGCGCTGCCGCTCGGGCGATTGGCAGAGACACAAACTGGCTTTGATGAAAGCGGTAATTTTGAGGTGGGGATTAGAGAGCGACAAAAGGACAAACTGACTGGCTGCCTCTGCCTACAAAGGAATAATTAATGTTTGGGGGTTGGCTTTTTTTTTTCTTTTTTTTTGAGAAGCCGTTTCTTTCCCTGAATAACTGCACCGTGGTATAAATGGGTTAGGAGATGGTGTCCTTTTAAATGATGCAGAGGTTACTGGAGCTTGGCAAGGCCCAGATTTGTCTTGTCTAGGCAGGCAGAAAGGAACTGCAAATCAATTTCAGGTTTTATTAGGGAGACTGTAATTCTACATCAGTCACATTGGGCCTTTAGCCAGAAAGAGATTTCTATGAATAATTTTAGAAAGGATTTTAGATGGGGAAGATCTGAGCTGACTGGCAGGGGATGGAGGAAGCTATAATGGGAAGGAAGGAGATGTGCGTTCCGGGAGGGAAAGGGAGCGAGGACAGGCTCCTTGTTAAGTATGACTTTATCATCCATCTCTTTATTTTAAGCCTGATCCACAGACTTCTCCGCTGCCAGGTGATTGTCAAGTCCCCAACTCTTGGCAGCGGCTCCGTCGTCAGGGTGCGCCAAGGGCACCCGTCAACGTTTAAACAATAAAGGCTCCCGTCGCACTTTGGAGGGCAACCCATACCTTCAGCACGAGCTTCTGCAGACTTCATCAGAGGCACAAAGTGAAGTCAGACGTGGACAGAGAGGAGAGGAGAGGAGAAGGAAATGGAAAATGGCCAAGCAATTGCCAGGGGAACTGAAATGTGGCAAATCTCGCCACCGGCGTAATAAAAAGGATGTGAAACGAAACACAGAGAGAGTGCGCAGTTGGGGCTGAGAGTCTCAGAGTCATGCAGTTAATTCATTCTGTAATGTAATAAAAAGCCCTTGTCTCAATTCAGTCCTCGCACTGGTATTACCGCCTATCAATACTACTTTTTTTTTTTTTCTCAGAGCGCAATTCAAACCTGGAGTGAGGCTGGCACAGTTAGACAGCAAAGTTTGGCCAGCACAAGGGACACCATAAAGTATATTTGGACCACTCTTGGAGTCAGAGAGAACAGCACACAGACATGTACCATCTTCCCCGGCTCTGAGCCTAACTCCAGGTTGGGATTGTACCCTAGAAACAGAGCTGCAGAGCCTGGAAGTATCTCCCGGAAGTGACATCACAGGAGGCACAAACCATAGAGAAGACCATAGAGGTGAGTGTGCCCTGAGAAGAAAAAACATTGAAAATCACTCAGATCAGGATGTCTGTTGGGTGACAGGGTCTTAATACGGCATAACTTGGCGGGCTGAGCTCTGTCACTGCAGAATTCACCCCCAAGCCAGCCTGCCTTGGAAGGGAGACAAAAACGGATGTTTGAATCAGGTCCACGCAGCTTTATTTAAAGCTCCTTTCACGTTCACCCAGCTGCAGCGAAAGGTCAACGCGCCTTCGCTCCCAAGCAAGGCATTTGCCGGTGTCGGAGATTTAATTTGGCTCCTGTAATTCTGCTCGTTCCTGGGCTAATCTATCTGTTCAGTGAGTTGAGGATAAATTGATGGAAGCACTTCGGCACCCCGGCCAAGTTTCTGGCTGGCTTCCCTGGGATGCAAATGTTTTCATGGAGTGGAATGATAGGGAAGAAAGGGGGCCTGAATCGCTCATCACACCTCTTTTTTCTGGGCTCCACGTACTGTGGATTTAAATGGCTGCAGCTTCAGCAGTTCTAGTTTCTGCTGCAACCAGACACTTCAGGATGTAAATACAGATCAGGGGAGCCTCGGAAGGGTTGTTTTATGCCTCACAAAACCAGCCCCAGATCTCTCCACACTGGGGTCTCCCCTGGGCCAAATTGTGCCAGTGAGCACCCTGCCAACTGCAATTTGGTCATGTCTGGGTGAGCTCAGCCTGGGCAGTGAAAGTGGCAAGCATGCTTTCCACCCTCTCTCAGTTCCTGAGCTGCACTCCAAACGTCACACCAAGGAGAATTTAAAAGGACACCTATAGGACTTGAAAAGGAAATTCAAAAACTTCCTTTTCAAACCCTATAGGTGTCCTTTGAAATCCCCCCTTCCCCTATTTTCAATATGGCGGCTCTAGGTGCTTCATGGCCCACCTGAAATTGGCTTGCAACCCACCGTTTGGGAACCACTGGCGTATCGCGAATCTCCCCAACCTAAAAAAGGAGGTTAAATCAGGTTTTGCGATGGATGAAAGCGACTGTCCAGAAATTCGGAAGGCTTGACGAGTGGTGGAAAATAACAAACAGATGGCGTGTGGATTCTTCCCTTTAGGGGCAAATGTCAGTCTTGACAATCCCAGCTGAACAGCTTCCCCGGTCAGGATAAAGACAAGAAGAAAACATTTTTTTCCCCGTCCCCTGTTTTGCCTGCGCTGGCCTGAGCCAAGGGCCAAGAGCATTGCTCTGGGAGACAGTCATTGGCTCTGATAGATTTCCAGAAACACAAAGTATTTTAGTAGCGTGTCTTTATTTCTGTCAAAAGAAATCTGAAACAAATGCCACAACACATTTGGCCAGCAGACGACATTTAGAGCGCGCGCTTAGTGTGGGCTTAAGCTAATCCAAGGCTAAGACGGCAACACTATAAAATGACAAGGGGGGAAAAAAATAATTAAGGAATGGCATCGCTCGAACAATCCCTGCTAATGAGCATAGAGAAATGCCCTTGCTGTAACAGAGGTAAACAGAACGGTTTGGAACCGTTCTAGAACAAGCCTTTCCAACGTTGCAGAGCCTGGGGGGGACGGGGACCAGGAATCCTGAGACGGAATGGAGGGAGCCATAAATCATGTAAACACCCCTTTGATCTCTATTGATTTTAAGTTTCTAAAGCACCTTGTCCCTTGGGCTCTGTTACAGGAAGAAATATTAAAACCTCAAATGCATCCAACAGGCCAAGTGCCATTTTGGGTTGGATTCTGCTGATTCCTCTCTCTCTCTCTCTCTCTCTCTCTCTCTCTGTGAGTTGGAAGCCAGAGCGAAATTGAAATGCCGGCATAAAATAAGGGCTCTGGAAGTCATGCCCAGTTTTTTTTAAATAGTATTTATATGCCGCCTTTCTTGGTCATTGGATTGCTCCTCTGACTTTAATTCAAGGCAGTTTACATAGGCAGGCTTTTTCTCTAAACCCGCAAGGGGTTTTTACAAATTACAAGGAAGTTCTGTCTTTCAAGAACTACAACGACATACAGATGGTACTTTCGTGGTCTAGTCCTTCTTTCTGGCCACACGATTGCCTTTCCTGCTGGCTGATAGACGGCTTCTCTGCTCCCACCAAAGAAACAGCTGGCCCAGCACAACTCCTCTCTCACAGGCAGCTGGAGACAGCTCTGCTCTTATCAGTCGCAATTCTCAAGATCTGCCGCTCACGGAAGCTTCCGGTGTTCTCGAACAGTTCTTGATGGAGATGGTAGAGCCCTGTCAGTGATGGAAGAAGGAAACCCAAACACAGAAAAAAGGGACACCCACTCAGACAGAGAGCGCAATCCTCACCTGGAGTCAGGCCAGCACAGTTAGGCCAGCACAGTTTGGCCGGCACAAGGGCCACTGTAAAGCACGTTTGGTCCACTCTCGGAGTCAGAGAGGCCACCACACAGATGGGCGCCAGCCATCCCGCCCCCCCCCCGGACTCCAAGGGTGGTCCAAACGTGCTTTATGGTGGCCCTTGTGCACAGTTTGCTGGCCTAATTCTGCTGGCTTAACTCCAGGTTGGGATTGTGCCCTCAGATAAACACAAAAGTTTTGTTTCCAGTGCTATGAGTCATTCCTGCCCTTTGATTTCCAAGAACTGAAGCCATTTTTGGAGCAGGCTTGTGCATGACTCTGGCAGGATGCTCTGCCATATTCTGCAAGGCGGCTATATATTTATGTCCCGATTGTGCCATGTAATTCAATAACCCTTTTTATGGAGACAACACTCGGATTTATGCCTCGTTCCCTGGCGACGTTGCTAAAAGCAGCCCTAAGTGTGTCACGCCGTCGTGATGGATGTCAAAGTTTGGAATTTTCTTAAACCGAGACCCTGATAATGGGCTGCCCAGCGCAGGTTGTAAATCAATCCTTCCTTCTGCTCATTTCCCCTTTTCTCCTTCCTTGAAAGGAATCAGATTGTTTTGTGTGTTGGCAAAGACTTGCTATGTCGCATTATTATAGCTGCACTTAACATCTCCCCAAAGCACACGCATTATATAGTTGAGCCACATTCTCTTCATGGAGTCTCCTCGTAGCCAGGGACGAGAGCTTTGGCTGGCTTTTTCACTTTTTCTTTTTCTCCTTTCGTGTACAGGGGATATTACGCATCGCCAGCGTGGAATGCTATAAATCCCAAACGAGAGAAGGAAAAGGACAACACAATTCAGAGCTTCCATTTTCATTTCAGGCTGGGTAAAGGAGACAATTTGGCGTGCATAACCGAAGCCTAGTTGGAGTTCAAAAACTGTTCACCACCCTCCCAAAATCAGCTCATGACCCACTGGTGGGTCCTGACCCACAGTTTGGGAAACCCTGCTCTATGCACTCAGCCAGTGTTTATACGTCCTTCTTCCTTGTCTCAAACAGGGTTGACCGAAACAGGAGATCCCTGGAATGAACCCAGAGAACAGACACATTTGGATCCCTTCTTCTCCGCCCCAGCTCCACCTTTAGGACTTGGCAGAGGATATTTTTCAGCGCCCTGTTTAGCCAGAACATCAATCTGGGCTGACTTGGCCCATGTTTGCCGAGGGACTTCTGTTGCATTCGTCTGTTGACATCTGCTCGGCTCTGTTGCTGAAGACGTGGCCTGCCTTCAGAAAGGGCCCACAGGCACAACAACTCGTGCAAGAAGAGGCTGAGGGGTAAGAGAACGGGGCCAAGACAGTTAGGATTGCGCCTGAAGAAACATCAGCGTTTCAACGTATCTTTTGTGTTGCACAGCGTACTGTGTGCTCAACACGTCAATGCCTGTTAACAACGCTTTGAAAGGAGAACCTACCGTGAGAGCCCAGACGGGACAGCCGGACAACCACGTTTGGGCCTTGCTCAGGTGAAGAAGTGGAGGCTGGCGGACAGCTCTGAGCCACAGGAACGTACGGTGCGCTGAGAGTGAATGGTGGCTGTGCCACCGTTTGCCTGTCCAGCTGCGGAGTGCTCAAAATGAGCCTATTCATTTTGTTTTATTTCTTTGCAAGTAAAAACTAGTTTATAGGACAGTTATTCACCGTTAAGTATTCTGAAAGAGAGACACAGAGAAACCTGCTTTGGTGGCATGTGCACACACACACACACACACACACACACACGCACGTACGCACGCATGCATGCATGCACACATGCACGTATGCAAGTACGCACCAGAATTTAAGGGCTGTTCGACAATGGAACAGATTGCCACTGGAGGGAGATGGTGGATTCTTCCTCACAGGAGACCTTCAAGCAGAGGCTCTACAGGCACCTGCTGGAGATGCTCTAGGGGGATTTCGGGTTGGACTAGATGACCTTGTAGGTCCCTTCCAACTCTATGATTCTATGACAAGACACTGCAGTGAGGAGCTGAAAGAGCCATGAGGAACTGAGATGGCTTTTTCTTTACCCGGCAGCCTGCGGTTTGGAGAAGGCGAATCAAGACTATCCAGTTGCCTCTCATTGACCGATTTAATTTCAGTGGTTTATGTTTCAAACAAACAAACAAACGAACAGCACCAGTTGGAAGCAGCCAGGCCCTAGAGAGTGGGAGCAGGATTGGGTGAGGCCCCCACTTTTCAGGACACAATTCCCTTATTAGGGAAAATGATACCTTCTAGCAGGTAGATTAGTAGGGGAGTGATATGAAAATGTCATGCCTCTTAATGAGGATGTTGAATTATGGGCACATCATAAAGTATTATAAACCGTAATTTGTGAATAAGATAAAAAGGGTAAAAAAAAAAAAAGAAACCCTCTTTGATGTAATGCTATTACTTAGAGTACTTGAAAGTGATCAAATTACGATCCATCAAAGAGAGAAACGGTAAGAAGGCTGTTGCACTGGAGGGAGAGAAAGTGGGGGATGAATCTGTGCGCTTCAAATGAGCCCTTGAAATGTGCGCTTTAATAATTTACTCTCTCTTATGCCAATCCGGCAGCAGGTTTATGGGAACCTGTGAAATGCTCCAAGACATTAAATGCCCCAAACTAGCCGCAATCGCTTCCCAAAAGCCTAAAACGATAACGCGGGTTTTTGATCGCTGGTTCAAAGGAGCAGGTCCCAATCCGGAGGCTCCTGTTCGCTCGTGGTGGGGCTTTGCTTCTTCCTCGGATTCAGCCGGATGGAATCTGTTCTGAAAAGGCAGGAGCAGCGGGCATCCGGCCCCACCCAGGTCTGCCCTTTGGTGCAGAGGTCGCTGACTGCGTAAGCGCGAACCATCCAGCACGCAACAATGCAATTTCTCCTGGTGTTGTACCAGAATGGCGTTTTTCAACCTTTTCCATCTCACGGCACACTGACAAGCGCTAAAATGGTCACACCCTCAATTTTTTGACAGTTGGTAAGACTCTTCCTGCAAGACCCACCTCAGGCAGGTTCTCAGGATGTGGCCTATTTCCGACTGGCCTGCGTTCCTCTTGTCTCCTTCTGGTTTCCCAGCCAAGGCCAGAACTGAGCTGATCCTGCTTAGCCTTTTCAGGCAAGGCGGCAGCTCAGCCTCCAGACCACCCCTCCTGCCAGTGATGTCATGCAGGGGGTACGCGGGGGTACGCGAGTACCGGTTTCTAGGATTATGGCTGGCCCCGCCCATTCGCCCGCCCACTCGTCGACTCCGCCCCCTGCAACGTTTGAATTTCCTGCATGTTTGAGTTGCCTGCATGTTCTCAGAGCCAGGCAGGCAGGCAGGCAGGCAGCAAGCGGAGCCTTTCCTTGCCTTGCCACTGAAAAATGAGCTGCTCTGGGGTTTTAACATGATGCCCGGCCTCCTTCACATGTTCTGGGGGTGCTGTGGAATACTGTTGCCACTGTTGGGTCAGTTTAAAATTGTCTGAGGCCTCAAAAAGGGCTTTTTTCATGTCCCTTCCTGCCACGACCTCACTTCCGGCTTATGACGTCACTTCTGGTGGGCGGGTCCTGACACGTGCCAATCAAAAGTGAGTACCTGTTCTTAAATCATTTAGATGACACCACTGCCTCCTGCCCTTGATTGGAGTGGACAATCGTGGTAGGCCTCGGGCTGATGTGTCCTTAGCTTGTGGATTCCTAGATGCCGCCACCTCCTACTGCAGGTGGGCCGTTGGACTTGCAACACGCCTGGTGGTTTCCAGCAAGCCCGGCCTCGCCTCTCCCCACGCCAGGCAATCAGTCCCTCACACGCCCCTCGTATTTATATTTGTTTTCCCTTTTCCTCCGTCTGCTGTTTGCCCCACAATCTCATTCATTAAAACCCAACGAAGCTGCCCTAATCGAGCCTGATCCCCGATTACAATAAATGCATCCTGACACAACCTTTAATAAATTGAACGGAGGAAGTGCCAAAAAAAAAAAATAGGCACTGCGATGGCCCGTCTCGTCGGCAAACAGCCCTCATTCACTTTGACACCTGCACATTCTCATTTGCATCAAAAGTCAGCTCCGCGGGAAGCTGTTTAGCCCGGCGTCAGCAAATTCACTTTAGATGTTACTTTGCTCCCCAAAACTGCCATTTGGAGAATTAGAAAATGCTACATTATAATGAGAAGGGTCGGCTGGGGCCAAGGGAGACGTTTCTGTTGCTTGTGTGGTGCGCAGGCGGCCAAAAGTGGATACGGGATTACGTTCGTGCCCCCCACGACCCAACACCGTACGACGGTTGTGCTAAAGTGAGATCCTGATTGAAGTGCCAATCATGTGCTGGGGAGTGGGGAGGAGCTGCCGGGACGGAAGGCTGGCTTGCCCTGTGGGGGAGGCGGGATGGAGAACGATGGAGAAGAAAAACGTGCAGTGGGTGGGAGAGGAGGGCAGGGGAATGAGACCAAAAGCAGAGGTGGCAAGATGGACCAACTGTACTCAGGCTGATGCTAAGACTCGAGCTTCCGTTCCTTTGGAGGTCCTCGCATTTGCAAACCCCACGTTTGATCATAACTTCTGCATGTCGGCCCGGAGATCACCAGTTTGGCTGCTCTCTGGGTAACCAGATCCAGTCTGCCACGTTAAGTGGTAAGGAGGTGTGATCTGGCGGTTGAGCTGTCGCCTGCCTGAAGAAAGCTAAGCAGGAGTAACCAGCGATGGGATTACACAACCCCTGGCCCTCCCTTAACATTTAATAGGCACGAATTGAAGCCGTGGACCGAACAATATGGCTGACTCAGATAATCGCCGCGAAGGAAAATTACATTAAAATCTCTTCATGACACAAGTAGTTGTCAATATGAGAGTAATTTTTTTTTTACTTCTAGACTATTAAGAGTATTTTTTTTAACTTCTACACTCACCCCCCCCAAAGAAAAAAAACAAATTCTGTTAATGTTCAGTACTCACTGAACGGTCGTTTTATTGAGGCGATGTAATGTGAATACATGAATCTTTCCGTGGAAATTAAGTCCCATTTTTCGTACAGCGATTCGCACACCCGTATGCAGAACACGCAGGCATGCTTAAAGACGTTGAAATTAACTTTTACACGCGTGCAGGGAGATTTTTATTCAAGAATTCGCGGCAATCCTCCTCCTTCGCGGCAATGATCTGAGTCAGCCATATTGTTCGGTCCATGGCTTCAAGAATGTGATGTCATGGCTTCTCCATGTAAATTATACCTTCATGGATCTACAAATGAACAAGGGGAACGCTGGGCGGGACGTAGGCGGGACTTCGGCTTGAGTGGCAGCCCGTCCGTAGTGTTCCGAGGCTGCCCTGGCCTCAGGGGGGCTCCTGCTCACCGTGGGGGACAGGTGAGGGTCGCGCCGGGTGCCTGGGCAAGCAGAGGGGGTGCGCTAACCGGGGACAGCCCCCCGAGGCCAGGACAGCTGTGGAACGCTACGGACAGGCAGCCAATCACGCGGAAGCCCCGTGTAAGTCCCGCCCAGCATTCCCCTTGTTCATTTGTAGATCCCATCGCTGGGAGTACCTCTGGCCGTGCCTTGGATGGGAGACCGTAAGCTGAAGCCGACAAGACGTTGTGAGAGAACGGAGCCGCGAGAAGCTGCTGTTGTACCCCACCAAGAGAGGGTGAAAGAGAGTGGAGGTCAACGGCCCAGAAGAAGCCACTGCCTGGCTGATCTGGAGCTCAGAAGGCAGCAACAAGAATGATGACTGATATCTTCAGATGCCCCCATTCCCACAACCCGCTACCCAAGGTCCTTTTCATTGGGGGTGGAGTCTGGGACTTTCTACATGCAGAATGTGTGGTTGAGCCTGGATCTTGGCCTCCTCCAAACCTCAGGCCATTCTGACGCTGTTTATTTCTTCCTCGGACGCAGAGCGGTCCCTTTTCTATGCATGCGAGTGACACCTGCACCTCTCTCTCTCTCTCTCTCGGAAGGCTTCCAGAGCTGGCACCAAGAGTGTCGGACATCTGCCGCCCCGGAGGGCCCAAAGACACACAGTAGGCTGGCACTTTGGGGCGAGCAGCGCCCCCTCCCCCTCCCCCTCCTTCCGTTGGGGCGCCTGCTATTTCTGACGCTCCGAGAACAGGAGACAGCCTCCGGGGGTGCTAAAAAAAATCTCAGCTGAGTTCAGGCAGAGTCGCTTGGCTGCTTCGAGGCCTGGAGGAGGAGTTCTGCCGCAATGGCTGCTGTCTTGTCTGGCTGGCAGCTTTCCCTGCTGCACCAGCTTTCCGTGGCCGTGAGGGAAGGAAGAAAAATAAATCTTGTCCCTCCGTCGGCAAATATGGCAAGCTGAAACCGAACGGGGAAGAACGAGCTGGGCTGGAGTACAGAGTCCAGACACATTTTTTTCCCCTGTCCAGTGGTGTCATCTAAATGATTTAAGAACAGGTACTCACTTTTGATTGGCACGTGTCGGGACCCGCCCACCAGAAGTGATGTCATAAGCCGGAAGTGAGGTCGTGGCAGGAAGTGACATGAAAAAAGCCCTTTTTGAGGCCTCAGACAATTTTAAACTGACCCAACAGTTGCAACAGTATTCCACAGCACCCCCAGAACATGTTAAGGAGGTCTGGCATCATGTTAAAGTGACCCAACAGTTCCAAAAACCCAGAGCAGCTCATTTTTCAGTGGAAAGGCAAGGCAAGGCTCCGCTTGCTGCCTGCCTGCCTGCCTGGCTCTGAGAATGTGCAGGCAACTCAAACGTGCAGGAAATTCAAACGTTGCAGGGGGCAGAGTCGATGAATGGGTGGGCGAATGGGTGGGGCCAACCGTAATCCTAGGAACCGGTACTCGCGTACCCCCGCGTACCCCCTGCATGACATCACTGCCCCTGTCTCTGTTACTAATCCAGACTAACTCCAGACTGGGCTTCTAAACCTGTCAGGAGACCTCCAAGCCCTCCGGCAGGGAATGATTTCCCCCCGCTCCATGCAATGAAGATGTGAACTGGGCTTGTAAGTTCTGGACTGGGAGCCGCCACTCTCAGGCTTTTCGCGCTCACTTTGAATGTGATCCTTTGGCCCAGCAGAGACCTGCCCCACACACACACACCATCTACGACGTGCCCTGCCAGAGATGGCAGCGGAATGAGCATGGCTTGCCCACAAAGAACCACAGGAGGAGGGAAGCCCGAGCAGAATCCCACCCCGTTCTGTCTTTAAACAGAACTGCTGGTCTGAAGTGTTCAAAAACAGGTATTGAGACAGGGTCTGAGTCAGCTCATAAACGTTTCAGAGGTTACATAAGAACATAAGAAGAGCCCTGCTGGATCAGGCCAAGGGCCCATCTAGTCCAGCTTCCTGTAGCTCACAGCGGCCCACCAGGTGCCCCAGGGAGGCATGAGACAACAAGATGCTTGCATCCTGTGGCCACTCTCTTGCACCCAGTACTCTGAAGTAGCCCACCACCTTTGTAAGGAGGTTGCACAACCCATCATTGCCTATAGCCCATGAAGGATCTTTCCTCCAGAAATCCATCCAATCCCCTCTTAAAGGCATCAAGACCAGATGGCCTCACCACCTCCTGTGGCAAAGAGTTCCACAGATTTAACTACCCGCTGGGTAAAAAAGGACTTCCTTTTATCTGGTTGGGTACCTCTCTGGCTATTAAACCTCAAGAAAGGTGTTCAGAAATATCGGCAGACAGAAGATGATGCAGACCTGGGATGCTCAGGAGAGCCACAGAATGCTGGGAAAGGCCCTGTACTTTGGAGAGTTCTCCTCACCCACAAACGCTCTCAGCTGTACGGAAAAGGATTCCTTTTGTTTTGGGACCTGCTGGGGGACGATGGGGGAAGCAGGTCTGCAGGACCAAAAGAGGCACAGCCTGTCAAGAATTGGAAGGGGACCCACAAGGCCATCGAGCCCAACCCCCTGTTCATTGCAGGAAACCCTCGCAGAGCAGCATTTCTCAAACTGTGAGTTGGGACCCCCTTGCTGGGTCACAATCTGATTTCTGATGGGTCCCACAGGGCCTACAACGAAAACTCAGGTGATCAAATAATTCATTGCCTCAGGCTCTGAGGCTCTTCCAAAATCAGATAGCTGCTAACCACCCTGCAAAGAGCTCAGCTCCTGCAGTATGCAAGATTTGGCTAGTTGCAGATTGCTGCTAGGGAGGAAAACACCCACAGCAACAGAGAAAAGCCAGTAATCCAATCTCTGATCCTTCGGTCTAATTTGCCATTCAGAGGCAGAATAAATGTCGCCCAACGAACTATTCTGTCTACATTTGCCGTTTTGTCAGCGTGGCTGAGATCTGAATGTTTGTGGGTTTGTTTTTCCCGTTCACCCCTGGCTGGCGTTCATGGCACCCTCTGAATTTAAGCAGGGGGCACAGGCAAAAGACTGCAGCAAAACGGTCGTGGCAGGAAATTAGAAGCCACATTGCTGCTCTCCTCCTCAAAGTATCGTTTTCAGACCTCCAGCAATCAAAAACTAAGGAGGAAAAGATGCTCGTTGTCAGGGCTGGTTTTTCTTTCCGAATCAGCTACATTAGAGTGAGACGTTCGGGGTGATGAGCCAGATAAGGCCGTCCAAGGAGGGCTGTGGACCATCAGATGCAGTCGCCGTGCTTTGAAACCCAGGCACTGATCGCAGGATGAGATTGAGGCTGTAGCAAGAGACTTTCGACCGAGGAGGGATGATTTGCAAGCAGGAGTTCGAGATTCCAGGTTCCATTCTGGCCCAGAGGGGCTCCCCATTTCTAGTGGCATAACTAGGGACGAAGAGGGACAGGCCAGTGAATGGAGGATTGGGCCACCGGTTGCAGCCATGGCTGCATAGAAGCTCCATGGTTAGAGACAGTAGACCTCTGAAAACCAAGATCTGGGCTGCAAGGGCCTGCAAGCAAAAAAACAAACAAACAAACAAACAAAAACCTGCAAAGAATCTGGTTCTTGATTGCAGGTTGGGGCCAAAGGTGCGTGAGTGAGGCCAGAACCCCCGCTTAAGGCTACCATGAGTTGTGGGCAGAGGCAGATCTAAGGGAGGGCAAAGCTCTAAGTGTTGCAAGAAGCCTGACCTTGCAGTGGAAATCCCTCCTCTCCTGCACCGTTTTAGCCCATCCTCACAGGGAAAAGCAACATCTCGGCGTTGCTTACTGGCTACAGCTGCAAGGGAGAGGTGGGATTTACATGACAGGGTCAGGCTTCTTGCAACACTTAGAGCTTTGCCCTCCCTGTAGATCCGCCTCTGGTTGTGGGTGTGTTTAGAGAGAGAAGGAGAGAGAGGAAGTGAGATCCCCATTTCAGGCCAGCAGAGCTTCAAATTGATTTAACCCATTTGCTACCATGGGTATTTTTGCGCAAAAGTCTTTTGCCTTTTGAAACATGTACAGCCACTGTACTGCCCTTCTCAGGGCAATTATGTTTTTGGAACCATGTCAAAGTGTTCCCATATACCTGAACTGAAACTGGTGTTTTTGCCCGCCAATGGTACTGAAAGTTTAATGTTTACTGTCCAAAAATGGTGTGCTATCCAAGGTACTGCGTATCAATTTCTATGGACGTGTTGAAAAAAAGCTACCTTTATCCCTGAAAAACTCATTGTTCACTGAGCATACAGCTTGCTTACTTCAGGAATTTCCAGAAGGGGGCCCTAGAGTACAAATCCTGAAGTAAGAAGTTCATTCTTGCAAAACTGAATTTTTTGCAGAGGTTTGAGTGCTACAATTTGGCTAATTAGGTCTTTTGCAGACTTCTGGTACTTGTTTTACACCCCCCTAATGAGATGGAGACAGAAGTCTTCTAAACTTTCCTTGACCCTTCTCTGCCTTATAAACATGTTGGGAAAAACCCTATTTTTTCAGAGCTGGCTTCTGCAGCTTGCAGCTTCAGAACTGATATACTGATATAAGGTCAACCTTTCACCCACCCCAGCCCTAGAACAAGCTGTGGAGAAGAAAAAAAATCTTTCTCATTACATTGATTTGTCCTCTAGCAGCTACAGAGGCAAGAAATAACCCTTTAGTTGCTACAAGGATGATTCCTGTGTGAAACAAAGCAAAATCATCAGTCCCATCTCCCAGCATTGGACTGTGTCCAGGTGCTGATTTGGAGGAAGCGTATTTGAATCTTCTTCTGTGTTCTTGCACCATTGACAAGACTGATTGTACAACTAATATAATTTATTACCAGTATGTGTCACTGAGTGTCACTAGCCTGAGGAACTCTGAGGCCTCCTGAGGAACTCTGAGGCAGTGAAGCAACTAAGTGCCCAATCCTGTTCAATTTTTCAGTGCTGAGGCAGCCACAATGAAACCCCAAGGTAAGAGAATAGTTGTACCCTTACCTTGGGGAGACTTCTGTGACTGTCCCCACACTGCAGGATGCAGCACATGCCTCACTGGTACAGCTGGATCACCACTGGAAGGATTGGGCCCTAGGTACTCATGCCAGTGCCTGCAACCTGGGTCATGAGTGCACAGAAGCACCATCATGGTTTTTTTTTTTTTCCCTTCAGCCAGTAGGTAAATGGTAAAGCTACAGTTTATGACTGAAAGCAAAGATGCATCACAGATTGTGGGGAAGTATGGCACAGTAAAGCTATGGCACAGTAAAGTTTCCTGCCATGGTGCAAGAACAGGATGACCCTCACAGCATGAATCAGCTTTGTGAGAAATCAGCTTTGTGAGCTTTGTGTCTGCAGTGAGATATCTAGATCAATTGCTTTAGACCCAAATCTGCTCAGAGAAACCAGGTGAGCAGTAGACTGTGTGTATTTCTGTACCTTGATAAGGCAACAACAACCTATTTTTGTTTGTTTGTAACACAGAGGTCACCTATTTTCTAAATGGCTTTGTGTAAATCTCAGTGATTAGTGACTATTCACTCTAAAATGCAGATTCTTTCTAAATTGCTCTGCAATTGTCAGTGATTGTTGTTGTTGTTGTTGTTGTTGTTGTTGTTCAGTCGCTAAGTCGTGTCCGTGTCAGTGATTAGAGGACTCAATAGGTGTGATCAAGTTTCTTCTGTAGGAATGCATGTTGCAGCTTTCTGGTAATTGTCCTCATGAAGCCTGTCTTCATAGTGAGATGCTTTATTCTGGTAAACATGGTAGTAAATTGCCTACAGCCTTATGATATTTGATCTAGAGCTGCCTTCTACAGTTTTGTGGAGTATAAAAAACATTTTTTATTGCCAGATGCAATAATTCATTCACAGTCTCTGAAGACATCAGAACATTAAAAAATAACACAGGACAATTAGGAGATATGTGTCTATGTTTTCACCTAACTTGTCCCCCAAAGTAAAAAGATAGTTAGCCTCTACAAAGTTAGCCCATAGTTTGAATTGAAGTACGCGCGTTTCCTACCATCGGTGTATTTGCCCGCCAATTATTAAAAAAATTATTACAGGTGCTAATTGTACCTGAAAGCTTTAAAGTTGACTCAGTGAGAAAGGTTAGCCCCTGCCCTAACACAGGAAGCTAAAATGGCAACTTTCATTTCAGATTTGGGGGGCCCCAATCAGATTCAGAAACGGCACCCCATAAAACAAAAAAACCCAAAATTCTGCCCCTGTTTCTTAAATGATGACATGGGTGGACAGTCAAAACAACTGTACCTCTAAAAAGGTCTATCCTTACACTGTTTACAGAGCAAGTTTCAGGTAATTTGGTGCAGCCACTTTTTGAAAATCTCTAAAACATTAATTGAAATTAATTGGCGGGTGAATTCACCAATGGTAGTAAACGGGTTTTAATATCCTTCATTAACGTTTGCCTTGCCGAGACCGTCTTCTCGTGTAATTAATCAAATATATAAACGCTTTGCCAAGAGGAGTAATTGGAGGGAAAGATCCGCAGGCACCGAGAGCACTTAGTGGGGGTCACCCTGCCAGGTTCTGTCTGGCGAGGGGTCCCAGCCGAGCTAGCCCCAGCTGATGCCCTGCTCGTCCCAATGGGGCCAACCACTCTCACCTGAACCTTTCTGCACACGAGGAGCTCTATCCATTTCTCCTGCCAGTGCAAGAGAGGACCTACAGGAAGGCAGTTGCATGACAAGGAGGGAGGGAATTGTGTTGTGATACAACATTGCCACGGGGCACACCCACACCTCGTGCCTAAAAGCAGCTCTCAGGGTCCTGGCCAGGGAGAAAGAGCCCCTCTTCCAAGCATGACGTGGTGTGTCTTTTGCTATGTCCCAGATCTCGCTTCTGAACATCACGGAGTCAACCGCGGTGTCTTCCAAGCCCAGCCCCGATCGCTTCCTCGCTGACTGCCCACACAATGAATATCCATCTGCTCCCCTCTCAGCTTCTTTTTTACATAAAATAATAACAATCACCACATGCAATTAAAAGGCATTTCAACACCGTTTAGTTTTCAGAGATTAATGTGGGGCGTCTCACCCCTCACAATCACCCCTCGCGGCAAACCGTTTTTCGTTCGCGCCAGCCAACTGTCACATCAGACCGAGGAGTAAACCAACAGCAGCTTACGTTTCGGGGTGCGACGGAAACTACGAGAGGGGGACGGAGATGGTGGGTGAATGGCAGTGGTAGTGGGGTTGGGTTTTGTGGGAGGGCAGGGAACATCACTGGGCCCCACCAAGACTGGGAGCACAATCTTAGTCTGGAGTGAGGCCGTTGGGTCAGCAAAGTTTGGCTGGCACAAGCGACACCGTAAAGCACGTTTGGACCACTCTCGGAGTCAGGGAGGAGGGCACACATTGCTCCTTTGGCCTCCCTTTCACAGTCTATGCCTGAATTTCCAAGCTCCCTCTCTCTCTCTCTCTCTCTCTCTCTCTCTCTCTCTCACACACACACACACACACACACACACACACCATTCCTCAGCAATAGGAACCACCTGCCCTCCAGGTTGGGAGAAGGAATGACTTCCAGATTTATGGCAATGGCAACTTCTCTTCCCCATCCCGTCCCCCACCCCAGCTCCAGCTGCCGCCAAAGAAATTGCTTGAAAAGTGAAATACAGAGCAGGAAGGAAGGTGGCTTGAACGACTCCGAAGTGTTGAAAGGAGGTTGCACGCCCCCATGCCCTTCGAGCCAAAAACACTTCATGGATCGATCGGAGTGGAGGTCTCTGTCCTTCGTTTTCTCCTTGTCATGGTGTGAAGCCCAGCTGCGTTGGTTTGTCAGGGCTGACGGCTGTCACCGTGTCTCTTTTCTAAGGTATCTCCTAATGTGTCCCAAAAGCTGTTGCATGCACAGGAAAGAGGAAACCCCAGGTGATTGAGTGGGTGGTGGCGTCCCAGCTGCAGAGGGTACTGGAGGAAACGGATTATCTGGACCCATTCCAATCTGGCTTCAGGCCAGGGTTCGGGACAGAGACTGCCTTGGTCGCCTTGGTGGATGACCTACGCCAAGGAATGGACAGGGGGAGTGCGACCCTGTTAGTCCTGCTGGACCTCTCAGCGGCCTTCGGCACCATCGACCATGGTGTCCTTCTGGGTCGGCTGGCTGGGCTGGGGCTTGGAGGCACTGTTCTGCAGTGGTTCCGCTCCTTCCTGGCTGACAGATCCTAGAAGGTGGTGCTGGGGGACGCTTGTTCGGCACCCCGACCTCTTAAGTTTGGGGTGCCGCAAGGGTCTATCTTATCCCCCATGCTATTTAACATCTACATGAAGCCGCTGGGAGAGGTCATCTGGGGGTTTGGGGTGGGGTGCCATCAATATGCTGATGACACCCAACTCTATCTCTCCTTTCCCCCTGATTCTGAGGAGGCGGTTGAGGTCCTGAATCGCTGTCTGGAGGCGGTTGGGGGCTGGATGTGGGCGAACAAGCTGAAATTAAATCCGGATAAGACGGAGGTGCTTTTGGTTCGGAAATCCACAGCTCAGGTATTGGACTATCGCCCTGCTCTGAATGGGGTCGCACTCCCACTGAAGGAGCAGGTTCGCAGCTTGGGGGTTCTCCTGGATTCACAGCTGCACCTGGAGTCTCAGGTGTCGGCGGTGGCCAGGGGAGCCTTTGCTCAGCTTCGGCTGATTCGCCAGCTGTGGCCGTACCTGAGCTGTGCGGACCTGGCCACAGTGACCCATGCCCTAGTGACATCTAGATTAGATTATTGCAATGCGCTCTACGTGGGGCTGCCTTTGAAGACGGTCTGGAAATTACAACTAGTACAGAACGCGGCTGCTCGGGTGGTTGCTGGGGCACGTCGGTTTGACTCTGTCGAGCCGTTGCTTCGGCGACTACACTGACTGCCGGTTCTGTTCCGGGCCAAATTCAAAGTGCTGGTGTTGACCTTTAAAGCCCTTTACGGCTCGGGCCCAGGGTATCTGAGGGACCGCCTCCTCCCATATAATCCTACCCATACTCTGAGGTCATCTGGAGGAGCCCTTTTGACTGTGCCGCCACCAGGAGAGGTGAGAGGGGCGGTGGCCAGGAAGAGGGCCTTCTCGGTGGTGGCCCCCCAACTTTGGAATACCCTCCCCTTAGAGTTAAGAACTGCTCCCTCTTTGTTAACATTTCGGCGGGGGCTGAAGACCTTTTTATTTCAAAAAGCTTTTAACTGTTGACAGGCTGGCTGGCTGGTTTGTTACACTTTTATATCTTGATCCATGGGGCTTGTTGTTTTTAAATTGTTTTGTTTTGTTTTAATTTTGTTTTATTGTATTGTTTTAATATTGTTTTTAAATTGCTTTTTAATGTTAAATTTTGTATTTTATTGTATTTTTGTATTGTAATGCCGCCTTGGGTGCCTTCGGGCAGAAAGGCAGGATAGAAATCCAATAATAATAATAATAATAATAATAATAATAATAATAATAATAATAATAATAATAATAATAATATAATAATAATAATAATAATATTATTATTATTATTATTATTATTATTATTATTATTATTATTATTAATCCCCTCTCTGTGTTAAGTGTGGACTCCAGGAAGGCCATCTGGTTACAGACTCAGGTACCTCCTGAATGGACTGTTGGCCTGGCCCTTGCTGCTCCACAGTGACACCCCTCAAATGGTCAAAAGAGGTACTGCAGTTTGTAAGCCCACCTGTGTGGGGTGACCTGGGGAAACCAGAGGGCCCTGCTGGCCTGGCGTGAGGGACACCTCAGGTGTTGCTCCTAGGCTTGGCGACTTGGTGTCAGACTTGGCGACTTGGGGACCAGAACCTGGGGTGTTGTGTTGTCCCACAATGCCACATTTGGGAAGTGGTGCGACTGTGGGACTGGGGCCGTGGGCCATACAGATTTGCAAGTGGCAAACCCATGAACATGGTACGTTTGAGCAAGGCAGGTTTGAAGGCCTTTTAAAAACAACAATTGTCGGAAAGTGTCAGGAGGTGTACAGGTTTTGACAGGTAATGAATAAATGAAAGTGTTTTAAAGTCGAATCCCATGTCATGTCTGCCTCGGCACCGTTACAAAAGGCGCTTCAAATCGCCGGAATGCCCGCCTTTAATGTGCGTTCTCTTCTTCCACTCACTTTTGATTTCATCAACTTGTTTTGTTTTGAGGAATTATTTGGCTAGCAAAAAGGAAGGGAGGGAGGAGCCCCCCCCCCCATCTTCTGTGGTTTCCTCCTTTCAAGCCTCCACTGGTAGCAGAATAAACGCGTCACCAGCACTGCAGAGTCGACAAGGTTTTGTGTTTTTTGGGGTCTCTGCTTTGAAACGTACAAGCAAGCGTGCGAATGGCAAGTGGGAACCATTAAGCAGGATGGAGCCCAGAGGTTTAAGTAATACAGCATCATTTCTTCTGTCCCAGTAAAGTTTACATGTCTCGGCGAGAAGCAGCCTTTGAATGAGGGAAACCGATTCTCAGAGGATTTCAGTGCTTTACCAGCTGTGTCATGCTCAGCAGCCTGTCTTGTTCTACCTTTCCCATGAAACTGCTGTCCCCCAATAGAGAGCTTCACTTGATAGAGCCAGGGTCCCACAGGAAATGGATAGAAGTACCGTGAGGGATTTCGAATTATGGTGCTGGAGAAGACTCTTGAGAGTCCCCTGGACTGCAAGGAGGTCCAATCAGGCAATCCTCCAGGAAGTCAAGCCCGATTGCTCTCTGGAAGGACAAATCCTGAAGCTGAAGCTCAAAGACTTTGGCCACCTCCTGAGAAGAGATGACTCTTTAGAAAAAGACCCTCATGCTGGGAAAGATGGAGGGCAAAAGGAGAAGGGGGCGGCAGAGGATGAGATGGTTAGACAGTGTCACCGAAGCGATGAACATGAAGTTGGGCGAACTCCGGAAGCTAGTGGAGGACAGGGAGGCCTGGCGTGCTGCGGTCCAGGGGGTCGCGAAGAGTCGGACACGACTTAGCGACTGAACAACAACAACAACCGTGAGGGAAAAGCACCACCTCTCATATTGTAGTTGTAGGTGGACCTCACCTCTGTGTAAGGATCTATAGGTTTGCACATAGGCTTCTTTCCCAACTTCATACAAAGCGCATTCAGCTCCCCTGTAGGGGTTACGCTGTCTGGGTTCTTTCCTTCATTACGTGATGGACGAGCTGTAGGGTTAGGAAATCTTGTCCCTTCTAAAGCTTTGGCGGCAGCTGCAAGTTGGGGGCTTCCTGAATACTAGTTCCTTCTGCTCCCCAGTGCTGGTTCCCACGAGTCAGCTGCACTGCAAACACCTTTGAATGAGCTGGACCCTGCTCACTCAAAAGCTTATACTCAGGCTGCACCTTGTTGAAACGGGCTAACTCATTCACAAGATGCGTTGGGGTTTTCTCTTTGGGGTTTGCCATGTTCGAAGGAACTGCAGCTGCACTGGTAGATGTAACAGATGCAGAGGGTAAAGCAGAATTTTGAATAGGTCCACCTGCATTTTCAGAGGGCAGAGAACTAGTGGGAGAAGGAATATAATCCTCAGAGGCCGTGCAAGAGATTGGTTCTTGTTTAGTAGTTGGCTGCTGGAAAGGGCAGCAGATGGATTCTGGATTTGAACTCGAGACATGCTGACTTCCATCCAAAGCAACTGCTGCAGGTACACTTGGCTTTGCATGCAGGTTATTTTTGTACAGGAGATCGAATTTCTACCTTCTGATGATCCAGGGACAGAGCGCTTTTGGCTTTAGTTCTGAGGTGATTACTTATACGCTGGAGATTGCATTGAGCAGCTGCCTTGGTTTTCTCTAGCTTGTAACAGGTGAGCTGATCCATTGGTTGGGAAAGCTGAATGTTCTGACCTTCACTACATACACCACGAATACAGTGGTGTCGTCTAAATGATTTAAGAACAGGTACTCACTTTTGATTGGCACGTGTCGGGACCCGCCCACCGGAAGTGACGTCATAAGCCGGAAGTGAGGTTGTGGCAGGAAGGGACATGAAAAAAGCCCTTTTTGAGGCCTCAGATGATTTTAAACTGACCCAACAGTTGCAACAGTATTCCACAGCACCCCCAGAACATGTTAAGGAGGCCTGGCATCGTGTTAAAACCCCAGAGCAGCTCATTTTTCAGTGGCAAGGAAAGGAAAGGCTCCGCTCACTGCCTGCCTGGCTCTGAGAACATGCAGGCAACTCAAACGTGCAGGAAATTCAAACGTTGCAGGGGGCGGAGTCGACGAGTGGGCGGGCGAATGGGCGGGGCCAGCCGTAATCCTAGAAACCGGTACTCACGTACCCCCGCGTACCCCCTGCATGACATCACTGCACCCTTGGCAAGCTGGTGGCTGTCTGGGCTGCGGCTCCCAGGCCGGCTCGTGTTGGCGGGCAGGCTGTCGGGCGGCTCAGTCCATGGGCAGCTCCCAGGAAGCGGGGGGTCCGGGGGAGGGGGGAAGGCGAGCGAGTCGCAGTGGTGGTGGACACAGGGCAAACACTAAAGAGAACGAGCGGGGCCAGCTCCAGCTGGGAAGGAAGTGACGGCAGCACGCAAGGAGGGAGGAGGATTCTCAGAGGAAGCTGCTCTCTTCTTTTTTTTTTTCCATTTAATTAGCTGCCTTTATGAAATGCACACAAGCACCAGGCTCAGGGTAAACCGCAGTCAGACGATGGATGCTGGTGACCCAGAATCTGCATATATGTACCAGCCTCAGAGGCGCCCCTATGCTGGATCAGGCCAAGGGCCCATCCAGCTTCCTGCGTCTCACAGTGGCCCACCAGGTGCCTCAAGATGCCTGCATCCTGTAGCCACTCCCTTGCACCTGGCATTCTGAAGTAGCTCACTACTCAAGGAGATTGCACCAGGTTGTAGGCCAGGGTTGCATCCTGAAACTGTGGGTTCTGGGGAGACCTCTCTAAAGACAGGGGCACATCAGTGGTTTTGCTGCAAGAAGGTAAAAAACAAGAGATTTGTTTCATGTTCCCCTACCTTTTTCATGGTATCCATGGTATCAGTGGATAATTGAAACCGTGGATTCAGAATCAGTGGATGCCGGGGCACACCTGTGCATCACATTGCCTGGCCTGTTCCTTTGGTGACTTAATTTAGAATTTGATGGACATCCCTCTTCTTTCCAAAGGGCTGCCTCTTGAACATGGATGAGTGCTCTCTCTCTCTCTCTCTCTCTCTCTCTCTCTCTCTCTCTCTCTCTC
>JAJKFI010016522.1:0-22947 GCA_029204185.1 Lerista edwardsae | reverse complement strand
CACACACACACACACACACACACACACACACACACACACACACACACCCCTCTCAGCCGCTCACCAGAGCCCCCCCCCCCCATGCCTGTACATCTCGTGTCCCTGCCGGGCTCCTGGGTGGCGGCGACAATGGCAGCTCCTTGGCCTCCCCACCCAGAGCTGGTTCGGGTGCTGGCATTGAGCATTGCTGACTCCACGGCTGCCTGAGTGCCAGCTGGGAGTGGGTCTGCGCCAGCCTCGCTGCCCAGAATAGGCTTGGCCTCGCCGGCTCCCCCATCACCCGGCACCACCGCAGTTGCAGCCACGGCCGCCATTTTCTCTGCTGTTGCTTCCTTCTCCCTCTACCAGCAGCGGGATCGATAACCACGGCCTTCTTCGCCGCCTGGGAAGGGAGGGGAATGCTGCCTATTGGGGGCCAAGTACCTTGCTGCTTCTAATCTCCTATTGGAAGCAAGGGAAGTCCATCAAGCGTGAGAGGAACTTCCCATTGGTCAGAAGAGAGAACGTTGGTCATGAAGGAAGGATGAGGGAAAAGGGGGCGGGGCATACTCCTAGCTGTCCATTACCCCCAGGAATTTCATTTTTACCCCATTTGGGGTAATTTACCCCTGTTCCCTGACCACTGCTTTAAAATGTATATCAACATTGGTTTTCCTCCTAAGTGCCATTCTGTATATTGTGGGCATGTCACATTTGAGTTTATCATAACATTTTTTTAATCTACATGTAAAAGAAATGTACTTAGTTGTGAGGGCAGCCGTCACTGAATAGATGGGCAACCCAGTCCTGACCTGCCCAGGTCCCAGAGGAGCAGTGGTACAAATGGCTACCGCTGCATCCTATGGGATCAGTTTGTCCCTTCTCCTAGGGAAAGCCCCGGCAATGGGGCTACTTGAGTCTCCGACAGCTATTTTGCTGGTGGAGACTAGAGCAGCCCTGTGTTGGGCTGACCAGGTCTGAAGTGGGGCATAGGATCCAGTGGTAGAAGTCACCGCCAGTCCTACTCACCCCATGCAGCCCATACCAGTCCTCCCTTCATTTCCATCCCTCCCCCCTCCCTGTATCCACTTACAGGTTGCTGGTGCTGCTGGAGTACCAGCAGCCCTTCCCCTCAGCGCTCAGTCCAGGCGCTAATTAGCACCGGCCCAGCACCAGTGCTCCCTCCCCCTGAGGTGTTGCGAACATGTCTTAGGCTTGTTTGGCAATATGGCCCTCAGGATTGAGCTCCTGGTCAGCTGATGTGAAATGTCAACTTTCCATTCATAAAAATGAGATACAATATACTAATTCTTCCACTTTATTTATTACAGTTTAAAGTAAACTTTGTCCATGAAATATTTTTGTTGTTTTGTACACTTCTAAAGATATGACAAAAATATTCAACATTTGAGTACACAGAGTAGGGAATGTGCTGAGTCTGAGATAAAACTTGGTTCTTATCTTTTAACAAAAGTACCAATATTGATGTAAACATGGAACAAATGTTAAACGGAGTTAAATATTAATAGAATACAAAGCTTGAAAGTGATGTGTTTATCCTCACTGGGTTCAGAATAAAAAATAGTTGAGCGCCGCCTATAAATGACATATTCACAATGTTTAATGTCGAACTGAAAGATTCTGTATTGAATTTGTAATAGAAAACATTGTGTGCCATCTACTGTTCAATATACTAAACTACACAACAATTTATGACTTCTCCAGGAATCTCTTACGTACTTTTTTTAGGCAACTCGACACTTTTCATTTATTTTCAATCAATCAATCACTAGTATTTATATACCGCTTTTCAACACAAAGTTCACAAAGCGGTTTACAGGCAAATAGTAACATTAAAGTTAAATGGCTCCCTGTCCCAAAAGGGCTCACAATCTAAAAGAATGGAGATTCTTGCAGTCTTAAAACTCTTTGTGTATGCGCGCACATGCAAATAAGGAAGAAAGTGTCTATATTTGTTTTTCAAACACCATCATTTGTAATTGACAAATTAGGTTGTGTTGTAGATCTTTAGATTCTGAAATGTACGTTGACAATACTACATACTTTATAAGTAGTGGTGTTTTTAATGAAAAAAAGCATAAAAACACAACACACTGCCTTTTTGAATTAAAATATCTGAATAAAAACACAAAACTCCACATTATGGTGTTTATATTTTCCAGAAATTAAAATAGATTACTTTCCCAATTAGAAATAGTACTACGGCTGCATGTGCTAACATTGTATCACCTAACCACTGCACTTTTAAAGCATTTAAACTGAAATGCTGGTTCTGTAGGTTGGGTTGGTTTTTTTGTGCCAGGATTGGCACAATTTCATTTTAGTGTTCTCATCTTCTGTTTTTCTCACACATGGGAAATGAGAGAGAGGGAGATCCAAGACCCAACTTTATCCAACTTTCCAGTCCGTATGCAGCTGTGCCAATAGGGCATGTACTGCATCCTAAAGTGGGGGAGCAATCTCAGAGGCCTCCTCAAAGTAAGGAAATGTTTGTTCCCTTGCTTCTGGGCTGCATTGCAGCTGCATCAGTGCTGGAAAGTTGGATAGGATTTGGCCAAGAGATTGGTGTTGCCAGACATAATCTCTGGGGGAGGGGGTGGAATTCTTTTTCTTTTCTGCTTTACTAGCTCTGGGTTTAGGAAGTGATATGTTGCCATTCTCACATGCAAGAGGATGAAGCAGGGCTAGCCTTATTGCCGGGTGCTGATGGGGTGTTGTGTTTTTTCTTTTGTTTCACTGTAGAAGGCAGGCACCTGAGTGCTGGAGAGCTAGGTGCACGGGGGGGGGGAAGAGATAGAACTGACAGGTCTTCAAAATGCACAAAAGTTGGAGGGACTTCATATAATGGTACTAATGTAACTGCCACATTACTTTTCTACATTGCTTGCTTGTTTCCTCTTTCATTGTACTCCTTCTCTATTTGATATTCTGTCCTATCCTATCTAATCCTATCCAGCATAAGAGCAGTGGCTCTAAATGGCCACCACTGGATCCAGGCAGGCGAGGGGAGGAAGGGGACATTTGTCCCCCCTTACCTTGACTAATACAGCCTGCTCAATGGGGCTTCTCAAGTCTGCACCAGCTATTTTGCTGGGGCAAACTCGAGAAGCCTTGTATTGGGCTTTGGAGCCTGGCACAGGAGATGTTTTTCAATGGAGGAGGGCGTGCTTGCTTGCTGGGGGGCACAAACGTGTTTTATGGCACATTTGCAACACCTACTACCAGCACTGCAACTGCAGCACCAGCAGTGGGGTAGCTGTGGGTTGGGCCTTAAGGCTTTGGTTATCGTTTTGTGACTGTTTTTTATACTGGCTGCTGAAACTTCAGATCCAAGCAACCAACATGATGGTGACTGTTGGGCCCTGCTTATCAGTGGGCTTGGCGTATATAGATTTGAATGTTTGTAGATGCCGAACCCATGGCTGAAGGGCCTCGGATACCTCCTGAACGTGACCAGAAGTGCCTTCCAGTTGTTTCTGGTAGGTCTTCTGTACAACCTTCCGGCACCTCAAAAGGCCTCCTAGGCAATTCAGGTTTGCCATAGTGTGCCCCACTCCCCTGAAGATCTTTCTATCCACAGAATTCGGTATCCATGAGGGGTCTTGGAACAGATCCCCTATGGATGCTAGGGGCCCACTGTACTGAAATAATAATTACTAAGTTATTATTTCTGATTGGCAGTTGTTAAAGCTATTGCATTTTTTACATGTACCTGCTCAGTCCAATGTGTAGCCACTCATTGTCCAATTGTTTTTGGTGGGGCTTACTCCCAGGAAGGTCTGTGTAGGATCCCAGCCTTAAAATAGTTGTTTCCTACTGTATTGTCTGTAGAATAGGGCTTATGGTAATTACTTTCACTGTATTGACAAATTTCTAAAACAATATTAAAACATAGCGTCATCCTCTGCTTTGAAAAGGTGTGTTTTAAGTGTGCTGTATATAAAACTATTTCACTCAAGTGCTTCTTTCCTGTCTGCTTTGATTTCAGAATGCTGAAGGTTTTAATATGAGTATCCCAATGCCAGGCCACCCAGTGAATTTTTCGGAAGTGACCTTGGAGCAGGCTCGTAAGGATGTGGCCCAGCTGGAAAAGCTCATTGATGCGCATGATGTCATCTTTTTGTTAATGGACACCAGGGAGAGCCGGTGGCTTCCTGCTGTTATTGCAGCCAGCAAGAGGAAGGTACTATATGTGTATTTGGTTAGGACCTTGGGCAATATAGTA
Source organism: Lerista edwardsae (assembly GCA_029204185.1). Classification (NCBI taxonomy): domain Eukaryota; kingdom Metazoa; phylum Chordata; class Lepidosauria; order Squamata; family Scincidae; genus Lerista; species Lerista edwardsae. The sequence goes on along the minus strand of JAJKFI010016522.1, from coordinate 18,722 downwards.
AGCAACACACCATAGTTTACTAGAGATTATTCAAAAGCATTTGCTAGGCATTTGGGGTTGCTGATTAAGACTCTTCAGCCGCAGAATTTTTCCTACAACCCACTGTTCTTTTCTGTTTCTTGCTTGAAATTGTGATGAGCATAAGGTAAACAGTTTGTACCCAATCCTAATGTTGACTTAAGGCACGTTTGTGGTGACTTGATAGCTGGCACTGGCCCCATGACTTGCATGCTAGCTTGCCAGCTCCAGTTTGATCCCTGTGCCAGCCGGCGCAGGTATGTGTTGTGCAGGGCAGTGCAGGGGATAGGAGAGGAGGCTGGGTTGGGAGTGGGCATTTCTGGCAGAACCCCCCATGGGGGATGTTAGAATGGGGATTCAATCAGGCCTGGGGGGTAGGATTGGTGGCGGTGGCACATACCATATCCTATCCCCTGCTCCTTATGTACATGGGCTCCTCAGATATGCATCAGCTGAATAACTAGTGCAGTTCCGAGTAGCCCCATAAGGCAAGCTGGGGCTCAACACAGGATAAGGGGAAAACCTTGCCCCAAGGTGACCTCCAGCCCACCCAACCCTGTATTGGATATAGTGCTGCCCATGTGACCTGGCAGGGTCCATGGTTAGGATTGTGCTGTTAGTTCGTCACACTTTTGTTAGCAGTATTAGAATGAGAAATATCAGAGTTTTAAAAACTTTACATTATGCATCTGGCTAGGGTTTTTTTTTTAAGAACGTTGTCAGCATTCATATTTGACATTTTAGAGGAGCCTATGCTATGGGGTTATTTTGTTTTTTCAGAACCTTTTTGATATGAATCTCCAAAGCGCTTTTTAAACTAGGATGAAAAATGGGTTTTGTTGATAAGAATAGTTTACTAGGGGCCCTGTGATGTATTCTCTCAATTTGTGGAAGAGTAAGGGATGCATATCTAATGAAAACTTCATTTTTGGGTTCTAAGGCCACGTTCACAAAATCTAAATCATATCCTGACATTTCACCCTAACTTTGTAGAGTCTTCTCAACTCTATAGAGCTTTATTTCATTCCCTTGAGAAAGCTCTATAGAGTTAGGATGAAATGTCAGGATACAATCTAGACTTCGTGAATGTGGCCTTAGAACCCAAAAATGAATTTCTCATTAGATAACTTCAGCCTCAGAAGCCTTAGTGCATACAGGAAGGGAAACAATTCATCAAACTGAAACACAAAGAGGTTTCAGGCATCTGTCGAATATATACTGGCAGTGATTTTCTTGGATTAAACCAACATAAGTTGTTAGGAATGAAATAGCAAAGTTCAGGCAAGATCTTTTAATCAAATGGGTAGTATGATAGGTCTGTAAGGGTGCAATCCTATGCATATATAAGGCTTATTGCACTCAGCGTGCCTTCCTTCTGAATAATTATGCACAAGATTACTCTGTAAACTTTTTTTCCTTTGCTTTGAGTTCACCAAGTCAAATTTTAAGTTGAAGTGTTATAATGTTGCCATTGTAACCAAGATAATGGTATCAAGCTGATTAAAAACAAATGAAATGCCAAAGCATTATGTGAATGACCCTTTCAGAATCTTTGGGCTTGCACCTTACAATTCCTTCCCTTTCTTCCTAGTTTGCAACAACCTTTGACTTGCCATTTCAGGCAAACCTGGAAACAAGGATCAAACTGGCTTCCAATCCTGGTTTGCAGAGCTAGCTCAAACCATAATTTGTTGATTTTGATGTGTTTCACGAACCAGAAAAGGGAAGAAGGGAATTGGGAGGGCATAAGGTTCATTCAGGCTAGTTCAGGTTATATCAAGAAAGATTTGGCATTGCATCTGAACTAACCTTTCCTCTACTTCAGGGAGAATTTTTTTCAATATTTAGAAATATTGGCATATAAAAATGAGCTTGTTTCTTGTTTGACTTGAACTTCACTCTTTTTTTCTATTCTTTTTTTTGCAAAGTTGGTCATCAATGCTGCATTGGGATTTGACACATTTGTTGTGATGAGGCATGGTTTGAAGAAACCAAGGCATCAAGAAATGGGTGATTCTCCATGTACTAATCCTTCTGGCTCAGCTGATCTTTTGGGATCATCACTCTTTTCAAATATTCCTGGGTATAAACTTGGCTGCTACTTCTGCAATGATGTTGTAGCACCAGGAGATGTAAGTAGACACCGTGTAAATTGCTATTTATGGGGTAGCTTTTATTTTTTTCATATAATTTTTTGTCATAATCTATCAAAACACCTTCATTTAATTTTTTGCATTTTATTTGAGAATCAAGGTGCTTGTATAGTGACTTATTTTGTTAGGCATGGAGAGAAAAAATTCTGTATGAAGGAATGAGTTTCATTTGGCTGTGACATCTGATTCAACTTCTGCAGTTTTGACATTGATTCACTTTACTGAAAAACTTTCAGCTTTGGGGAGGGGCCGTAGCTCAGGGGTAGAGTGCATGCAGAAAGTTCAAGGTTCCATTCTGGGCATCTCCAGGTAGGAAGAAGAATTTCCTGTCTAAATTCCTGGAGAGCGGCTACCCATTTGTTTTGACAATACTAGTCAGTGATCTGACTCGGTATATGGCAGCTTCCAATGTTCTCTCCCTGCTAGAGCAGCACAAGTCCTAAAGTCATTTGCTGGCAAAACAACTTGCTCCCCTGTATGTCACTGAGCTAAACAGGATTAAATAAGATGTGAAATTGGGAAGAAGGGTGAGTAACTCAGAAGATATTTTGGAGAAGAATAGTTTTGTTTGGAAATAGTTTTTGGATTATGGAGAAATAAAAAATAACTGAATTCACTTCAGAGGAAAGGATGCAAACATCACCTTTTAGTTTTTGAAATTTAGGGAAGACTTTTGAAATGTTGCCAAGACATATTTTGCCTGTTTTGGGAGTAGTGATATAAAATGTAATAACATAAGAGCCCCACTGGATCATGCCAAAGGCCCATCACATCTCATAGTGGCCCACCAGATGCCTCAGAGAGCACACGAGATAATATGATACCTGCATCCTGATGCCACTCCCTTGCTTCTAGCATTCAGAGATGACCTACTTCTAGAATCAAGAGATTGTATATGCCCATTATGGCTTGTAACCTGCAATGGACTTTTCCTCCAGAAATCTGTCCAACCCCCTTTTAAAGGCATCTAAGCCAGATGCCATCTTCACATCCTGGGGCAAGGAGTTCCACTGACTAATTACATGCTGAGTAAATAAATATATATTTCTTTGCCTGTTCTAACTTGCTCACTGCTCAATTTTTGTGGATGTTTCTTGTTCTTATGTTGACTGTGTGACCTCAAGAGTCAGGTTGGAATGAGAACACTCATTCTTCCTCTGAGATGAAATCATTCCTCACTCTGAGGGGAAACTCGTTCCCCTAACTTGAGTGACATACTTCTGTTGATTGAGACAATGCTTACATGATACATTTAAGTTGATTGAGACGATGCTGCTTAAAAATGCTGCATTTTAAAGTACAGTATTTAAGCACTTTGTGCAGCGATATACTCTATGACTCAACTGGAAGTATTGCATTCTGAAAGCTGCATTCCTTTGTAGTCCACCAGGGATCGGACATTAGATCAGCAATGCACAGTCAGTCGACCGGGATTAGCCATGATAGCAGGAGCCCTTGCAGTAGAATTAATGGTATCCATTTTACAACATCCAGAAGGGTAAGTCATAGCTGTGGGGATGAGGTAATGCTTTGAGTGGTGGGGAGGGAGATTATTTTTCTCTAATTTTGCAGCATCCCTGCTCTGAACACAAGGTTTTTAGTTCCTTTATAATTACTGTATACATAAAGAGGAAAGAAGTGACTTTAAATTTATTCAGAGCTATTGATTTAGGAGCAGAACAAGTGACTGCCCATACATGGTTGTAATATCAGACTAGTAATTCTCAAGGTGTTATCGCTCAGTGCAGAGAAGTCTTTGCATAGGGCAAATGCAAAGTATAGGTGGAAATAGTATTTTTGGGGGAAAAAATCTGAGTTGTAAAATCTCCAAGGAACTAGTAGGAGATTTATATGTAGCAATATAGTTGGCCCATGTTTACCTCAGATTCAGAAGAACCTGAGGGGTAGGCCAACCTGGACTCTCCTGAGGCAAGGGGAGCTATGCTTCCCTCACCTCCAGAGGGTGTTCTGAGCTCCACAGAGGCAGCACGCATCCACCTGTGGCCTCTGTGGGCCTCAGAATGAGCGTTACAAGTGAAAAACTTCTCTTCTGGCTTTTTGGCAAAACTGGAAGTGACATTTACATTACCTTCTAAAGGACATTTACATTACCTACCTGAGGCCCAGGGAAGCCCCAGAGGTTTTTTTGCCAAAAAATCAAACATGTTTCATTCTAACACATAATGAGGCCCACAGAGGTTGTGGGCAGACATACATGGCCTTTGCAGGGCTCAGAAGAGCCTCTGGACCTGACTGGAGCCTAGCTCTGGTTAGGCTTGGGGGTGGTGGTGGCCTGAAAACCGTAGGTTCCAACATCCCTGGTTTTTGTTATCCACAGGGATACCTGGAATGGAACCCCCATGAATAATGAGAACCTGCCTGCATTTAATTGGCAACAGACAAGTATTAAATACACTGTATTTTGTTTTCCACAAATATAAAGTGGAAATTTATCTCGACACTTTAACTATGTGATTAAATATCCCCAATATAAGGCAAACCTTGTTTTGTTTTCCTGTATGGAGTTGAAACCAATATTTGTCAATTCCCTGTTTAACAAAGAGGAGTGGATGGTCTCCTAATTTTACTGCAACAAAGTAATAATTCTAGTTTCTGGTTTAAGTCTGGGAGTGTTTCAAATTCTGCAGACCAGACACTTACCTCCAACTTTTTTCTTTTAGTGGCTATGCTGTGGCTAGCAGTAGTGATGACAGGATGAATGAGCCCCCCACCTCTCTTGGACTTGTGCCTCACCAGGTTAGTAATCTAGGAATAAATACAGCTGTATTGCTATGTTTCTCTTTATACATTTAGTAAACAATGCAGAAAAGAGAGACTGTTCCCTTCTACTCATGCAAATTCTCCTTCGGATTCATATAGGTGTCTCATAGAATTAATAGTTTGGATTATGTATTTTCTTCTACTAGGTTTGCGCCTGCAATGAGCGGAACGAGTCCATTGTCACATGGCTAGGACTGGGGCCACTGACTTTGTCCCAACATTGGGGGTGCCTGTGGCCACGCCCCCTGTCATGGCCTTGGCCTTGCCCCTGCCTGGCCTTGGAAGTGACGGCTGCTCGCAGCTGCCACTTCCGAAGCCGGGGGCAGCCGGCCTCAAAAAAATCGCAAACCACTGCAATTGCACGCCCCAGCCTTGGGAAGGCGTGCTGCAGCCACACAGCAGCCTCTCCCGGGGCTGGGGCGTGCGGTTGCCACTGTGATTGTGTGTCCCGGCCTTGGGAAGGGGTGCTGCGGCCTTACAGCAGCCTCTCCTGGGGCCGGGGCGTGCGGTTGCCGCGGCCCAGCCTAGGAAGTGGCAGCCCACAGCACCCCGTTCCCAGGCCAGGGTGTGTGATCGCTGTGGCCTGGCTTGGGAAGCAGCTGCTTTGCATCGCGGCTAGGCGATGCAAGGCAGCCCCGCCCCCTTCTGGGGCCGTCAAGCCAATGAGCTTCTTCCTGAGACGCCAGCAATGCCTCAGCAAGGAGCTCATTGGCTTGATCGCACTGCCCTTGGCTGGGCCTGTTCGGCGCTGGGCCAGGCGCGCTCCCGGCTCAGCGCTGAACATGGGGGTGCCCTGCTCCAGGATGCCCAACATTGTGGGTGCTGAGCACCCATTGGAAATCTTTGTGGGTGCCGTCAGCATAACGGCAGCCATGAAGTTGGCGCCCCCGGGTAGGATGTTACAGTTTTTAATCCTGTGTCCTTCTGTGACACTGAAACTTAAAGTAGAACTCTCCCTGTTTTCTATAATGGAATGTTAAAGCTTCGTTTTGCTTTTATAAAACCCCTTTTATAAAATGTGATTAGGGGTCCAACCCTATCCAACTTTCCAGCACTGATTCAGCCTCAATGCACCCCCTGTATAAGGGAGCAAACATTCCCTTACTTTACGGAGCCCTGCATGATTGCCTCTCAACTGCAAGTTGCAGTTCATGCTTTCTGGCATGGCTGCATCAGCACTGAAAAATTGGATCGGATTGGGCCCAAAGTCTTCTCAAGATGGACTGTTAATTCATCTGGTCATTAGAAAAAATGCCTCAGGAATTTACAGAATTAGTTTCCATTTATTTCTTAAAGAATAGGCTAAATCAGTAATCTAAGTATGTTTTTGCACAGCAAATCTTGCTTCGGAATGTGGCATGAAATGTGAGACTCCTTCAAAGGAATTATCCATAATCTAAAGATATAGTTTGGTTAGGTTTTCTTTTTGGATAGAAAAATCAGTTGTATGAAACAATCTGCTTTATATGTCGCGTATGAAATGTAAATGTATCATGCATGCCTTGGCTGCTCTTTGGGTGCAGAACTTGAACAGCCGACATAAATGCTCAGGAAGTAGCAATTTAGGAAGTCAAAGTGGTGCCAGACTCTTATCTCAATTTTGAGCTTCACCTGTTAGAGATTCAGCTTGAACCGTGGACGTAGTATAGTGCTGTTTTATCCCAAATATGTTTTTTACCAGTGCAGGCTTGCAGGATTTCTGGTCTACACTGGAAATTTGGTGACATACATAAAGTTAAAATAGTAAAGCTGATACCCATTCATTGAGAGACTGTTACCTTCTGACAGTGCAATCCTAACCTGTGCAGAAACAGCGGGCCAGCTGGCCTCCCTGCATCCTACCCAGGGTAGGAGGCAGTTGGAGCTCACCTTGAGGCAAGGGGGTGTTAACCTTACTTTATCCCTTACCCTGGGGTAAGCCCCAGGCAGCACAATGGGTCTGTTTGGACCTGCTCCTGCTAAATAGAAGGTGCAGGTCTGAGTGGCCTGGAGCAGGGTTGCGCAGCCCAAGGAAGTGGTTTAGGATCTAGCCTAATGACTCCTCCCCTCTCCCTGGGCCAGCCCATCCACGGGGCCACCCTCCCTCTGCCCCTTTCTGTCCTGCCCCCTCCTGCCTTCCCTTCCTGCCTTCCCACTTGGCTGAGTTAGTGAGAGTCCTCCCGCCACCCCAGTGCATCCTGGGCTGGCATGAATGTGCCTTACAGCACATTTTTGACAGCCCTGGGCCGATGCAAGCATGCATTGGCCCAGGGCGAAGTTAGGAATGCACCCTTAATAACTTTATGCCAATTTGGTAGTTTCTCTGCCAAACAGACTGGGTATGCACCAGGGTTTCTCTTAATTGATACTTACCCTGTATCGTTAAGATTAAAAACAGAAGTAGATTTCTGAAGCTTTGTATTCACTTTTTCCAAGTGATGTTAGCAGGGGGAGAGTAATTGTCCCTCTTCACCCCTGCGTAGTCTTTCTAGTGGCTGTTGCTGGTGGTTTGCCTTTTTTTTAGATTGTGAGCCCTTTGGGACAGGGAGCCATTTAATTTTATTATTATTACTATTTGCCTGTAAACTGCTTTGTGAACTGCGTGTTAAAAAGTGGTATATAAGTACCTGTTGGTTGATTGATTGATAGAAGTACATCATCCATTAGTTGCCCTAGCAGTTGTCCTTTTGCTTATTAATATTAGTCAGAGTTTTAAAGCTATCCTTTTGCTGTCTTAAACAAGGAAATTGCTTGATGCGAGCCAAGGGGTTTTTTTGCCTTGTATAAACTGCATTGCAGAAAGTGGTGTGAATTTATGTTCAGTTTTGTTGCAAGAGGGTCACTTGCACAGTAATATTTAGTTGCATTGCAAAATGTCATCCTGTGTAGAGTCTTCCCCCCGCCCTCATATCAACAAATGGTTTCCTGCTGGCTACAAGGATGTAACTCTATCCCAGTTCAATTTGTATATACTGTGTCCGTTTCAAAATTAAGAGGAAGAACGTTTTTGTTTTTCTTGCTTGTCTAAATTAAGAAGAATCTCAATGGTTCACCCTAACCTAATTAATTCCATCTTTTTCTCACTTTTCCTTTGTAGCTCTATTTTTCTTCCAGTCCTCTGAGGACCTCTGGCCATGCATCAGTCTTCTCAAAATTTAAAAATGCTCAGCAAGTTGACTTTTCACAATGTACCCCAACACACAGTACTCATTTTAATGAATACACATATTCAGTAAAGCCTGTAGGGCAGTTTTGCTTCCTTTTAGTGTAATTTCCTGCTGCTTAATTTGTAGCCATGTTTCTGGCACAGCTACTTACCTTTTCTGTATCTGCGGTGATCTTGTTCATATAGCAGGTGGTTGTTATGCCCCCGTGAAGAACAGAGTGCCTCTTGCCCCAGTGTAAATGTAATTTACTGATCTGCTGTGCATGGTAAAGAGACTGGCAGAGATTATGTATTCTCTCCTTCTTTTTTACTTGGCTGAGCTAATGTCTCACCCCTTTCCTTATCAACATTAGCTGTGGTGTAGCATTGACCAAATCTGTTTGAGGGGGCCCCGTTTTTTGAGCTGTGAAACATTTTTCTTGTCTGTCATATTCTCCAAGTTCTTCTCTTCAATGGGCACTGTTCTGTGGTGGGGATAGTAATGTCTTAATAGATTTGGATTTGGTACTTGCTGCTTAGTTTCTTCAACTTTTCAAAGTCCAGTTCAGTTAATTTTTTGTTTGCCCACCGTGTTTGCTTTGGAACAAAAATATTCGGGGTTCTCTTGATTGTTCTTAAGAGAAGAAGCAAAGTGGATGCCAGTTATACTAAGAGCCATACTATACTAATCCCTTCTACTAATAAGCTATACTAATCCCTTTAAAGCAACTCTCCCAAAGAAGGGAAAAGTGATTATTCCTCTTGCAGGGTACTTTAGATATTGTGCAAAAAATGGGTGGTAGAAACAGTAACTGTAGTTCATGAGAGGGGAAAAAAAATGTACCACAGTATTTCTGAATGTTTGTCCCCCACCGTACCACTTTCCATGGCCCACATATTGGAAGTGCCACCAAAAGTAACTGGCAATTATGTCGTTGCCAGTTACACCGCGTCTGGCCTCCCAATCCAGAAATAACATCAATATGAGGCTCAGGGAGGATGGGAGGGCTTTTTCATGCGCATGAAAAGCGTGTGCCTGCGCTCTAGCCGCCGAGCCTCTTACCTCTGCTTGTCACGTTATGTTGCTGATCTCCCTGCCAGGCAGTGGGGTCTGGGGGTTCCGCAAGTACCACCATACACCACCTCAAGTACCGCCAGTGATACACTGGTTGAGAAACACTGATATGTACCCAAATAACCGTCAAAATTACTGGAATTTTAAAGCATTTGGCTTGTAATTATTATGTGTAATGCTGCCAAGTTCAGTCTGCTACTGTTGATATAGATGTATCCCAAGTTGCAGATATCCTACCTACTCAATCAAATGTTAAAGTACTGCCTTGATTTCAAATATTCCACAGCAAGAAACTCACGGTGAGGATATTATAGGGAACAATAAAGATGGACATGTAATACTAGTACATTGTGAAAGTTATTGGATAGTGATATAGTCCAGTGGACAGACGCTTGCAGTGCAATCCTTTCTATGCATGTTTACTTGGAAATACGTTCCACTGTGTTCTGTGAAATGTACTCCCAGGTAGGTGTGCATAGAGTTGCAGATGTTCTGTAGTGCTGCAATAGATGTGCAAGGATTCGTTTGTGCTCAATATTTGAATAGCATATGAGCTATGAAAAAAAATTCTTGATACAGGGGTTGGTAATGTTTTTCCATATTGGATTGTTTTGCGCTGATATGAATGATTTAACTGTATTTAAAATGGATCAGAGGCCAACCAGAAAGCATATGCTTGCGTGATATTAACTGCTTTGGCTGCTGAGAAATGAAAGATGAACTCAGTAAGGTGATCCTTTTTATTGGCCCATAGTATCATATTACCTTCTTTGTCGTTCCTGAAGTGCTCGTTAAAGCTGACAGGCTGAAAACGTGCATGCACACACTTCTGTAATACGCAGAGCTGGTTAGCATCAAACAGCAGGAAAAGAAATAGTATGCACCCTTTCGTTTTGAGAATTGCTGTGCAGTAAATATCGGAAGTGTACATTTAATAGCATTCTCCTGCTCATTGTTGTCATGGTTTCTCTTTTTTTGAATTTGACTGTTGCTGGCAAGAAGCTTGAACTGCAGGTGGCGCTGTGTTTCTATCGGCCGCATGTGAACGGTCCTGTATAACCAAAACACACAGCCTGCCAAGTCAGTTCAAGCAGAACGGCTTGCTGGAGCCAGCAAACACTCACCACCACAAGAGTGCGTGTTGGCTGGATTTCTTTCGAGAGGTGGCGCTTGCATAATTTTGGCAGTGCAGTATTGGAAATCACGTGACATTTCTGTGTGTCTGTTTCTTTGCAGATTCGAGGGTTTTTATCAAGATTTGATAATGTCCTTCCTGTCAGCCTGGCTTTTGACAAGTGTACTGCCTGTTCTCCCAAAGTAAGTCTGAGTCTAAAAAGAAAAAAGGAAATAAGCTTTGCCAGTCTGAATGACTTTTTAATTCTTTCCTTCGTCATGATTTTGCATACAAGCGTCACGGTGTGTTAAGCTTGGGTTTCTAGAAAGATTTTTTCCCTTTTATTTATATTGTGATATGAATGTTCACTCAGTACTAAGTATTGTGTTACAGAATAAACCCTTTCAGGGCCAATATAACATTGGCTAATTATCTGGCTTTTGTTGAAAATTGGACTGCCAAGTCAATTGGCTAAGATTTCCTCTGTTTTCCTTTTTTTAAATGAAAGAAAACTATCCAGCAGGCTAAAGACGTACAACATGATTGTGGGCCCAACATGGGTGGTGCATTCATACTGCCCGCATCTCTGTCACAAATAGCACCATTAAACGCCTCCAACACTGGTGGTAAGCCCCGCTAGCACTGCGGCAGTGCCATGGCGACAGCAGCCATGGTCACTCGGAAGGGAGTCCTGCTTGCTGGCGAGCAGCAAGTTTGCCACTCACCAGCAATGCAGTCATTCTGAGTGGAGCAGGAGGGCATTCCAGGGCAGGGAAAGGGGTGGAACGGGGGTGGGACTGGCTGAGGCTCTTGTCACCGGTTCCCAAACATCAAGTAAGGCTGCACAGCCTTACTCAGAGGCCTTTACTTCTACACTGGCTAAAATAGCCGTCTCAGAAGCAAGAAGACCCGTCGCCTGCCCTGCTTTCTCCTTATCACGGGGAAAGGGGACTAATGTATATCCATCCAAATCATGGTCTGATAGTACACTCTTAGACTATGGAATGTTGTGGAAGACTCAGTTGGAGGCAGGCGTTCTGGATTCACAAATGATTTGGCTGTGATGACTTTCTTGGTTAGTGTCTGGTAGTGCAAGGCTGCCAAAGAACTGTTGCAATCAATTCAATTCAAGAAACCTTTATTGGCATTAAACAATAATTAAAGAACTGTTGCTGTCGCCACCAAAAATAACAGCCATCGCTTGACTGCCAAGACTTACTATGTCAGTGGGGTTCTTGCCTGGTGAAGTGAATGCAGTTGCACAGGATTGAAGGACAGAATTCCCTTTTAAAAGTTTGTGGAAAACTGCTGTTTTTCCAACACCATAAATACGCGAGGTGGAATCACATCCTGTGAATGCATGAAGGAATAACAACTGTGCACATAACGCACTGTCCAGAGTAGACTTCAAGTAATTGATGTTGTACACTTTTGGAACGTATTGTGACAACCAGGTGTTAGGTGACCTAGAGGGCAGTGATGAGGATGAATAGAAAATTAAGGAGTTACTGTTTTATCGGCATATTGCTGGAGTTTTCTTAACCAAGTTTAAAGGGTTCTTTGTTGAATATGTAGTTAAAAAAAGGAAACAGTTCAGTTCAAATGTATTATGATATAATAATAAAAACATACAACTTGATATTTGTTATGACTGGTGTTGTACCTACAATGCTCATTACATTGGAATCCAATCTTCAACCCATGAACCAAGTAATTGGTTAAAATGAATTACTTGACCATACAAAAAACCTTGAGTTTGAAAAATGAAAAAAGGACTAAGCTTAAAAATGACACAGTTGCATGATTTTGGCCGATGTTCATGGTTTGTGGCTGCCATCTTGAAGATAACCCTCTTCCGGTGGTCGACTTTTGGAGAACATTTTTTCTATCAATCAGTACACCTAGTACTGACAAGAACAGTTGACAGACCTTTTATTAGACTTAGTCCCAGGTCTAATGACATATTGACTGGACTCTCTCTGGATCCAACTCTTTTGTTCCCCTGTTCTCCCTTCCACAAACCTGTTCTTTCTTCTACTGTATCACTGAATTTTCTGTGTAGCCTTAGGCAATGTCCTGTTGGCTCAGCTCTTAACCCCGTCTGCTGTATGTGAATAATGATCCTGATCTAGTCTATGGAGTTGTTTTACAGATTACTGGTATTATGTTACTAAATGTGAAGTGCTCTCCACTCTCAAAACATGCTATAGAAATGTGAAATCCTGTACTGATTTTTGTTTTGGTCCCTCTGTTCAAAGGATGGAAGTAAAATACTGGTGGAGTATGCAAATACTTTAAAAATGGGGAGGAGGGATGTGTTAGGAAATGATTTCCTCCTTGTGGTCATTTTAAAAGAGCCGTGTTTTACATAAACAGGTTTGATGATTTAATAAAATCTGACTTGGTTTTAACAGCTGTGCTATTCCCATAGTGATCACTTTTCATGTGGTGAGAATATTAAATTACTTTTGTGCTGGAAAGGTTGCTTCAAGGGTAGGTGTATTTCCTTACAGTAGAAACACAACATTTATTTACACAATCAACTCCAGTTTTTTAGCATGAGAATATGCTGTGTTGTACCACATTGAATTACTCCCCCCCCAATTAATGCATCAGATTAATGATTCATTCCCATGTTCTTGAATATAGGTTTCCTGGTCTTTAAAACTACTTAAACAATTAAACATTCTTGATGCAACCACCAGCCTGTGTTTCATTTTGCATATTTTAAAATGGATGTAACCAAGTTATAACCAAGGCACCGATGGAAAGGAACCTCCTTTCATGGTTTGGGGGTTTGAGGGGTGTGTAGACATTCATACTTCAAATAATCCTATAGGTAGATACGGTCCAGACCAGCTGTTTTTTGCTTCTTGGGGTAGCCATTGAGGAATTTTAGGATGACTCCTGTAAGAAACCAACTTTGACTTTAATTTGTGTCTCAAAATCTCCATCTTTTATTACCTATATGTCTATTATGCCTGGAAAGCCAAGCAATTGCTACCAGAATTGGTGATGGTTGTAGGGTGAGTATTCTGAAGTCCCATATATACAATCACTTCAAAGAGTTCTTATATACCCATAAACTCTATAAATTGAGTGATGGCACTTTTAAAAAAGCACCTCCTGATTTCGGTTGTTGGACTTTTTTTGTTAAGGAAGTGCTGGTATGTTTAAAAGGAAAAAACCTAGCCAGATGGGTAAAGAATTAATAAATAAGATGGAAGTATCAACATAACTTCTGTAAACTGATGTCTTCTCTCACAAAGCTACAAACACGTTTTGTCACTCAACTTTCTTACAAAGTGAAGAAGGAAAAGCTGAGACTTGTGGATCAAGCCACCTCTCTTTGTCTCTTCATCTGGCTACCTTTATAGACATTAATGTTGGCCTGTTGTTCTTTGTGGAGACTAAGGTTTGTGTTTCAACCCAGCCTTCTGTTTGTCGACAAATTTCAGTTGTGCAAGGAAGAACAGTTTTTGCTGATCCAGGCCCCCTTGTAGCCTATCTTCCTGTTCTTCAGGGCTCTCCAACCTTCAGGAGTAAATTTGGTAAGGATGGTGTAGGGGGCTAGAGAGGGATGAATGTTGGTGAAATTCAGGTCCTTCTTATATGAACAGAGAACCTTCCATGACAGGAGTTGAATACATCTCAACAATACAATTTCTTGTTCTATTCTTGACATCTACATTTTGATTCCTTCAAGGTTTCACTTGGTGTCTGTAAAATGAGCTGGAGGGGGCGGGGAAAGGAGAGCTGGTGCCCATATCACTCCTTCCCCTCTGATGGAGTCCTGCGAGAGAGCTATGCCCAGAATTCTTTGCTTTGTACTAGGGCCTGCCGCAACCCTCCTACATTAGTGTGTCAGGGCTTTCAATTGTTTTCTTTAAATTGGAATTTAAATTGGAAAACACTAAACAGTGGTTCTTAACCTTTTTGGAGGCACCGAACCCCGCAGGTTTCATACGTGCATTCACCGAACCCTACATAGTTGGAAAAATAAAATGTTTTTTTTTTTCAAATTCAAAACATAGAGATATATATTTTATTAGTGCACAAAATGAACCATGCATCAGTTGCACATAAAATCACTGTGTTCAAAGAACGAAACCAACAAAACATGAATGTCACACAAAAATATAACTCAATGAATATTTACTGTAAATCAATTGTACGTATTCGTCCGACCACTTTCTTATTTTGCTCGACATAGTAAATCTGTAAATCCAGCAGCAGCAATACTCAGAGAAACAAAGTAGAACAGAAGAGCTCTCTGATCAGGACTGAACACACACGCACTCACTGAGCTGAACAGACAAGCAACCAGTGTTCCTGGGATTGGCTAAATAACTTGCAACATTCCACCAGAGATCACATGGTCTTGTTACTGGGCAGAACCTAAGTCAGAACTACCCCGCACCCTCTGCTGGTCTGCTAGGCCTCGGTGATAAGCATTACCGTTCAGGCCTGCAAATTCCCAGGCCTTACTTTAATATCCCAACAACCAGTGGTGTCAACCTACTGGTTCGCTGGGCGGAGTTTTCGCGGTCGCTGGGCGGGTTTCCATGGTGATCGGCAGCGTGCTCGCTGCGTTCCATTGCGTAATGGTGAAAGCCCACCCGCTGCAGCGGGCGTGCTTTCGCCATAACGCAACGGGACGCAGCGAGCACGCTGCCGATCACCGTGGAAACCCGCCCAGCGACCGCGAAAACTTCGCCCAGCGAACCGGTAGGCTGACACCACTGCCAACAACTACTGAGTGCACCAAGTTCCCTGCAGCACAGATATCAAAGCCAGCGAATGGAATGGACACACACACCTCTGCCGAACCCCTGAGACTGACTCATCAAACCCCTGGGGTTCAGTCAAACCCAGGTTAAGAATCACTGCACTAAAACCTTGCCTTTTTAGTGGGGTGATACACTTAAAAAAAAAGAGAGAATGGTTCACTTCTAGGGACAGGGAGCCATCATTTTCCATTCCACCAAGAAATGACATTTAATTGGCATTCAGCGTGACATGGTGAGAAGTAAAACTGCCAAACAGAGAACTCCATTCTGGTACATGAGTAATACATTTCTGCCCTACATAACTTATATATTAGCAATGTATTTCTTTTTATATTCTGAGGGTTTTAAAAGCTTCCAGATACATAAATTAGATTGTCATTTATATTGTTGGCAAGTGTATAGAGATGGAGATTATAAAACGTAAAACCTGGGCTTGCCAGTTTGGCTCTTGGAGCTTCCCCTTCAATCTATATTTCCACTTTTCTCATTTGGAAGTTATTTGTCAGTGAGGGCTTTCTTGTATTGGCTTTGAAGGGGAAAAAGCAGTTCTTTCCCCCTTCTCTGTTCTTCTTCTTAACACAAGAACAAATCCTTTGATAAGTCTTTTGCTGGCTCGCCATAATATTTACATCCTCCTGTTGGTTAGGAACATGTAATCTAATTCTCTTTAATTAAAGCTGGAGGTTTCATTTTTCAGGCTTTGGAAAATGGTGTTCAAACTATTAGGAAAACAGTGACTAGCACTGTTGCTTTAGCAGGCTATCAGCTAAAGCCAGTATAATAATGCTTCTAAATATGGCACATGACTATATATTATATATCCAGGACTCTTTAGAAAAGACCCTCATGCTGGGAAAGATTGAAGGCAAAAGGAGAAGGGGGCGGCAGAGGATGAGATGGTTAGATAGTGTCACCGAAGCAACGAACATGAAATTGGGCGAACTCCGGAAGCTAGTGGAGGACAGGGAGGCCTGGCGTGCTGTGGTCCATGGGGTCATGAAAAGGCGGACACGACTTAGCGACTGAACAACAACAACAATGTACTATTGTGCTCTGGCAAAAAAATGAAATTTTTTGTGGCGATCTATTTTTTGTAATGGCAGCTCAATCATATGCATTCTTTGGGACAGCACAAGTACCTTGTGCTGACCCAGGACTGTTACAAACATACCATAAAGCGCATTTGCGTATCTCAAGTCAGAGATATGCTGGCCCAAGGACTTCAGGTGGTAAGGAAGTGCCCAGGGGGTTGAGAAGGGCAGGGGGAAGGTGGAACAGGGCGTGGGGAAGGTGGACCGGCCTGGGGAGGATGATGGGACCAGCGTGGCCGACATAGGCCAGATCCTAACCCCCAGCCTGGTTGGCCTTACTTGGGCCGCTTGGAATTGCATCAGCAATTTCACTGGCGCAGCTCCAGATAGCCCTTTTGGGGCGACGGCGGCATGACCTGGGGTAAGAGGAATAATTCCCCTCACTCCTAGTTGCACCATATGCAGCCCCAACCCCGCGCTGGATACGGGGCAGGTAAACTGACATCCCTGTATTCCAGCGCAGGTTAGGATTGGGCTGTCAATCACCTTCTACTAAAGGCCAGAAATTGTGTTTAGAAGAAGACTTATAGCCTGCAGGGGAGAGACATGAGCATCAAAGAGCGTCTAACAATCCATTGAGCATATCCTTTGATAGAGGAGGGAATCTATTCCATCATATAATTGTGTCCTGTGCAATGTATTGGGACCAATCCATTCTGCAATTTCAGTATAAGTATGGTTGCTTATTCTAGTACAGCTATAAATCTCTAAGCTCATCTTGTCATCCAAGGAGGAAGTTTGGTATTTACTGATGATGGCATTTATTGAAAAGTTGACATTCCTCTGAAACTTCTATGAAACTGTAGCAAAAGGGGACTATAATATTTAGTATTGCATTTCAGATGTTTATAGCATCTAGCATGCATGATCTCAGTAGTATTTAGAATGATAGACAAAGACAAATCTCGCCTATAGAGCTGAGTTCTTTTATAATAAAGTGGATTAAAATATGTGTGATTTTCCACTGTGTCCTTAGCTTGAGTTAGTATAAATGACTTTTCTGAACAATGTCTGAGTAGCATTATATAACTAACACTTGACTTAATGGGTTGGCTCAAAAGAAGCATGAGTAGAGTTCTGGTCATGCCTTAGGTCTGATCTGTTCCTCCTTCCCTCTGCAGCCCCTTCTGCTCTCTGAAAATCTGTTCTCAGGTATTTAGATGCCCTTCAGGACGGGTAGGTTGTAAGAAGATCCAGTCAGAGGTGGGAATCAGCAGAACTTGAAGGGCCATGTGAATGTGCTATTCCACTTGCACAAAGCTCCTTTGGATAAATGCCTGTGCATAGAGGGGTGGCTTTGAGAATTTCTTGGACTGTTGTGATCTTAGTTTTTGACTTTATTTCTCCGTACAATTTTTTTCAAATAATTTTCAGCCTCTTCAACCTTACTTTTACTAAAATGAAAAATGACTGCTTTCAAAACCCTCCAAAACAAAGGTATAAAATGAGGGAACAGTAATCGTTAGATATAACCCAAATGCATATGTATTCTGTGATGACAGTAATCCCTGAACTACTGCCAAATTTCAGACAGGGTGTGTATGGGGAGGAGAGGGCGGGGAGAGCTTCAGTAGTTCTTTTCCAGAACTTGTAAAGTCAGATTTTTCATCATGCAAGATACTGTAAAGATGCTTCTTACAGTTGCATTCTATAAGGTTTATTCATTCATTACAACTGAATAATGTTTGAGTCTAAAATCCTTTTTAGATTTAAAGAGTTTGTTTTTAGACTTATAGCCTGAGCTTGAAGGCTCAGAATGGATAACAAAGAAAAAACAGAATTTCCATCTAATCCAGTGACTTTCTTGCCCTTTCCCGACATTTTTTATAGCCTCAAACTCTAGCCACTCACTAGGTTTTCTGAGTTTCTGGTAGGCACAAAAGTGTGGTGGTGAAGATTTTCTCCGCTGCTTAGGACATTACAGATGAACGTGTTTACCATGTGACTACATGTCCACTGCAGTAAGTTGCCGCTTGATGAATGACTGTCTTCATGGATGCAATGTCCATTTGTCATTGCGTTCGCTAAATTTTTTTTTCCCTGGTGCCTCCTAATACCAGACCAAGATGAAACCACCTTCATCAACTGGTTTTAGGTAGGCCTGAACATCCATAGCGGGCTGTTGGCTCACTTCCATTACATTTTATAGAATCATAGAGTTGGAAGGAACCTACAAGGTCATCTAGTCCAACCCCCTGCATGTAGCAGGAAATCTTCCTAGAGTTTCTCCAGCAGGTGCCTGTCAGGCCTCTGCTTGAAGGTCTCCAGTGAGGGAGACTCTACCACCTCCCTTGGCAATCTGTTCCACTGTCATACCGCCCTTATCGTCAATTCCTCTTGAACATCTTTGCTGGTGATTTGATTATGATACTTTTTGCTTCCTATAGTTTGGCCTGCCCCTTCTATAGTATAGTTAGCTTTCTCTGCTAAAGTGGTGTTCCTCTTATATTTAGCAGGGGGAGAGCAACTGTCCCTCTTCACCCCTGGGCAGTGTCTTTTCTAGTGGCTGTTGCTGGTGGTAGTCTGCATTTTTTTTTTTAAGATTGTGAGCCCTTTGGAACAGAGAGCCATTTAAC
>JAJKFI010016521.1:0-22953 GCA_029204185.1 Lerista edwardsae | reverse complement strand
CACACACACACACACACACACACACACACACACACACACACACACACCCCTCTCAGCCGCTCACCAGAGCCCCCCCCCCCCATGCCTGTACATCTCGTGTCCCTGCCGGGCTCCTGGGTGGCGGCGACAATGGCAGCTCCTTGGCCTCCCCACCCAGAGCTGGTTCGGGTGCTGGCATTGAGCATTGCTGACTCCACGGCTGCCTGAGTGCCAGCTGGGAGTGGGTCTGCGCCAGCCTCGCTGCCCAGAATAGGCTTGGCCTCGCCGGCTCCCCCATCACCCGGCACCACCGCAGTTGCAGCCACGGCCGCCATTTTCTCTGCTGTTGCTTCCTTCTCCCTCTACCAGCAGCGGGATCGATAACCACGGCCTTCTTCGCCGCCTGGGAAGGGAGGGGAATGCTGCCTATTGGGGGCCAAGTACCTTGCTGCTTCTAATCTCCTATTGGAAGCAAGGGAAGTCCATCAAGCGTGAGAGGAACTTCCCATTGGTCAGAAGAGAGAACGTTGGTCATGAAGGAAGGATGAGGGAAAAGGGGGCGGGGCATACTCCTAGCTGTCCATTACCCCCAGGAATTTCATTTTTACCCCATTTGGGGTAATTTACCCCTGTTCCCTGACCACTGCTTTAAAATGTATATCAACATTGGTTTTCCTCCTAAGTGCCATTCTGTATATTGTGGGCATGTCACATTTGAGTTTATCATAACATTTTTTTAATCTACATGTAAAAGAAATGTACTTAGTTGTGAGGGCAGCCGTCACTGAATAGATGGGCAACCCAGTCCTGACCTGCCCAGGTCCCAGAGGAGCAGTGGTACAAATGGCTACCGCTGCATCCTATGGGATCAGTTTGTCCCTTCTCCTAGGGAAAGCCCCGGCAATGGGGCTACTTGAGTCTCCGACAGCTATTTTGCTGGTGGAGACTAGAGCAGCCCTGTGTTGGGCTGACCAGGTCTGAAGTGGGGCATAGGATCCAGTGGTAGAAGTCACCGCCAGTCCTACTCACCCCATGCAGCCCATACCAGTCCTCCCTTCATTTCCATCCCTCCCCCCTCCCTGTATCCACTTACAGGTTGCTGGTGCTGCTGGAGTACCAGCAGCCCTTCCCCTCAGCGCTCAGTCCAGGCGCTAATTAGCACCGGCCCAGCACCAGTGCTCCCTCCCCCTGAGGTGTTGCGAACATGTCTTAGGCTTGTTTGGCAATATGGCCCTCAGGATTGAGCTCCTGGTCAGCTGATGTGAAATGTCAACTTTCCATTCATAAAAATGAGATACAATATACTAATTCTTCCACTTTATTTATTACAGTTTAAAGTAAACTTTGTCCATGAAATATTTTTGTTGTTTTGTACACTTCTAAAGATATGACAAAAATATTCAACATTTGAGTACACAGAGTAGGGAATGTGCTGAGTCTGAGATAAAACTTGGTTCTTATCTTTTAACAAAAGTACCAATATTGATGTAAACATGGAACAAATGTTAAACGGAGTTAAATATTAATAGAATACAAAGCTTGAAAGTGATGTGTTTATCCTCACTGGGTTCAGAATAAAAAATAGTTGAGCGCCGCCTATAAATGACATATTCACAATGTTTAATGTCGAACTGAAAGATTCTGTATTGAATTTGTAATAGAAAACATTGTGTGCCATCTACTGTTCAATATACTAAACTACACAACAATTTATGACTTCTCCAGGAATCTCTTACGTACTTTTTTTAGGCAACTCGACACTTTTCATTTATTTTCAATCAATCAATCACTAGTATTTATATACCGCTTTTCAACACAAAGTTCACAAAGCGGTTTACAGGCAAATAGTAACATTAAAGTTAAATGGCTCCCTGTCCCAAAAGGGCTCACAATCTAAAAGAATGGAGATTCTTGCAGTCTTAAAACTCTTTGTGTATGCGCGCACATGCAAATAAGGAAGAAAGTGTCTATATTTGTTTTTCAAACACCATCATTTGTAATTGACAAATTAGGTTGTGTTGTAGATCTTTAGATTCTGAAATGTACGTTGACAATACTACATACTTTATAAGTAGTGGTGTTTTTAATGAAAAAAAGCATAAAAACACAACACACTGCCTTTTTGAATTAAAATATCTGAATAAAAACACAAAACTCCACATTATGGTGTTTATATTTTCCAGAAATTAAAATAGATTACTTTCCCAATTAGAAATAGTACTACGGCTGCATGTGCTAACATTGTATCACCTAACCACTGCACTTTTAAAGCATTTAAACTGAAATGCTGGTTCTGTAGGTTGGGTTGGTTTTTTTGTGCCAGGATTGGCACAATTTCATTTTAGTGTTCTCATCTTCTGTTTTTCTCACACATGGGAAATGAGAGAGAGGGAGATCCAAGACCCAACTTTATCCAACTTTCCAGTCCGTATGCAGCTGTGCCAATAGGGCATGTACTGCATCCTAAAGTGGGGGAGCAATCTCAGAGGCCTCCTCAAAGTAAGGAAATGTTTGTTCCCTTGCTTCTGGGCTGCATTGCAGCTGCATCAGTGCTGGAAAGTTGGATAGGATTTGGCCAAGAGATTGGTGTTGCCAGACATAATCTCTGGGGGAGGGGGTGGAATTCTTTTTCTTTTCTGCTTTACTAGCTCTGGGTTTAGGAAGTGATATGTTGCCATTCTCACATGCAAGAGGATGAAGCAGGGCTAGCCTTATTGCCGGGTGCTGATGGGGTGTTGTGTTTTTTCTTTTGTTTCACTGTAGAAGGCAGGCACCTGAGTGCTGGAGAGCTAGGTGCACGGGGGGGGGGGGAAGAGATAGAACTGACAGGTCTTCAAAATGCACAAAAGTTGGAGGGACTTCATATAATGGTACTAATGTAACTGCCACATTACTTTTCTACATTGCTTGCTTGTTTCCTCTTTCATTGTACTCCTTCTCTATTTGATATTCTGTCCTATCCTATCTAATCCTATCCAGCATAAGAGCAGTGGCTCTAAATGGCCACCACTGGATCCAGGCAGGCGAGGGGAGGAAGGGGACATTTGTCCCCCCTTACCTTGACTAATACAGCCTGCTCAATGGGGCTTCTCAAGTCTGCACCAGCTATTTTGCTGGGGCAAACTCGAGAAGCCTTGTATTGGGCTTTGGAGCCTGGCACAGGAGATGTTTTTCAATGGAGGAGGGCGTGCTTGCTTGCTGGGGGGCACAAACGTGTTTTATGGCACATTTGCAACACCTACTACCAGCACTGCAACTGCAGCACCAGCAGTGGGGTAGCTGTGGGTTGGGCCTTAAGGCTTTGGTTATCGTTTTGTGACTGTTTTTTATACTGGCTGCTGAAACTTCAGATCCAAGCAACCAACATGATGGTGACTGTTGGGCCCTGCTTATCAGTGGGCTTGGCGTATATAGATTTGAATGTTTGTAGATGCCGAACCCATGGCTGAAGGGCCTCGGATACCTCCTGAACGTGACCAGAAGTGCCTTCCAGTTGTTTCTGGTAGGTCTTCTGTACAACCTTCCGGCACCTCAAAAGGCCTCCTAGGCAATTCAGGTTTGCCATAGTGTGCCCCACTCCCCTGAAGATCTTTCTATCCACAGAATTCGGTATCCATGAGGGGTCTTGGAACAGATCCCCTATGGATGCTAGGGGCCCACTGTACTGAAATAATAATTACTAAGTTATTATTTCTGATTGGCAGTTGTTAAAGCTATTGCATTTTTTACATGTACCTGCTCAGTCCAATGTGTAGCCACTCATTGTCCAATTGTTTTTGGTGGGGCTTACTCCCAGGAAGGTCTGTGTAGGATCCCAGCCTTAAAATAGTTGTTTCCTACTGTATTGTCTGTAGAATAGGGCTTATGGTAATTACTTTCACTGTATTGACAAATTTCTAAAACAATATTAAAACATAGCGTCATCCTCTGCTTTGAAAAGGTGTGTTTTAAGTGTGCTGTATATAAAACTATTTCACTCAAGTGCTTCTTTCCTGTCTGCTTTGATTTCAGAATGCTGAAGGTTTTAATATGAGTATCCCAATGCCAGGCCACCCAGTGAATTTTTCGGAAGTGACCTTGGAGCAGGCTCGTAAGGATGTGGCCCAGCTGGAAAAGCTCATTGATGCGCATGATGTCATCTTTTTGTTAATGGACACCAGGGAGAGCCGGTGGCTTCCTGCTGTTATTGCAGCCAGCAAGAGGAAGGTACTATATGTGTATTTGGTTAGGACCTTGGGCAATATAGTAAGCAACACACCATAGTTTACTAGAGATTATTCAAAAGCATTTGCTAGGCATTTGGGGTTGCTGATTAAGACTCTTCAGCCGCAGAATTTTTCCTACAACCCACTGTTCTTTTCTGTTTCTTGCTTGAAATTGTGATGAGCATAAGGTAAACAGTTTGTACCCAATCCTAATGTTGACTTAAGGCACGTTTGTGGTGACTTGATAGCTGGCACTGGCCCCATGACTTGCATGCTAGCTTGCCAGCTCCAGTTTGATCCCTGTGCCAGCCGGCGCAGGTATGTGTTGTGCAGGGCAGTGCAGGGGATAGGAGAGGAGGCTGGGTTGGGAGTGGGCATTTCTGGCAGAACCCCCCATGGGGGATGTTAGAATGGGGATTCAATCAGGCCTGGGGGGGTAGGATTGGTGGCGGTGGCACATACCATATCCTATCCCCTGCTCCTTATGTACATGGGCTCCTCAGATATGCATCAGCTGAATAACTAGTGCAGTTCCGAGTAGCCCCATAAGGCAAGCTGGGGCTCAACACAGGATAAGGGGAAAACCTTGCCCCAAGGTGACCTCCAGCCCACCCAACCCTGTATTGGATATAGTGCTGCCCATGTGACCTGGCAGGGTCCATGGTTAGGATTGTGCTGTTAGTTCGTCACACTTTTGTTAGCAGTATTAGAATGAGAAATATCAGAGTTTTAAAAACTTTACATTATGCATCTGGCTAGGGTTTTTTTTTTAAGAACGTTGTCAGCATTCATATTTGACATTTTAGAGGAGCCTATGCTATGGGGTTATTTTGTTTTTTCAGAACCTTTTTGATATGAATCTCCAAAGCGCTTTTTAAACTAGGATGAAAAATGGGTTTTGTTGATAAGAATAGTTTACTAGGGGCCCTGTGATGTATTCTCTCAATTTGTGGAAGAGTAAGGGATGCATATCTAATGAAAACTTCATTTTTGGGTTCTAAGGCCACGTTCACAAAATCTAAATCATATCCTGACATTTCACCCTAACTTTGTAGAGTCTTCTCAACTCTATAGAGCTTTATTTCATTCCCTTGAGAAAGCTCTATAGAGTTAGGATGAAATGTCAGGATACAATCTAGACTTCGTGAATGTGGCCTTAGAACCCAAAAATGAATTTCTCATTAGATAACTTCAGCCTCAGAAGCCTTAGTGCATACAGGAAGGGAAACAATTCATCAAACTGAAACACAAAGAGGTTTCAGGCATCTGTCGAATATATACTGGCAGTGATTTTCTTGGATTAAACCAACATAAGTTGTTAGGAATGAAATAGCAAAGTTCAGGCAAGATCTTTTAATCAAATGGGTAGTATGATAGGTCTGTAAGGGTGCAATCCTATGCATATATAAGGCTTATTGCACTCAGCGTGCCTTCCTTCTGAATAATTATGCACAAGATTACTCTGTAAACTTTTTTTCCTTTGCTTTGAGTTCACCAAGTCAAATTTTAAGTTGAAGTGTTATAATGTTGCCATTGTAACCAAGATAATGGTATCAAGCTGATTAAAAACAAATGAAATGCCAAAGCATTATGTGAATGACCCTTTCAGAATCTTTGGGCTTGCACCTTACAATTCCTTCCCTTTCTTCCTAGTTTGCAACAACCTTTGACTTGCCATTTCAGGCAAACCTGGAAACAAGGATCAAACTGGCTTCCAATCCTGGTTTGCAGAGCTAGCTCAAACCATAATTTGTTGATTTTGATGTGTTTCACGAACCAGAAAAGGGAAGAAGGGAATTGGGAGGGCATAAGGTTCATTCAGGCTAGTTCAGGTTATATCAAGAAAGATTTGGCATTGCATCTGAACTAACCTTTCCTCTACTTCAGGGAGAATTTTTTTCAATATTTAGAAATATTGGCATATAAAAATGAGCTTGTTTCTTGTTTGACTTGAACTTCACTCTTTTTTTCTATTCTTTTTTTTGCAAAGTTGGTCATCAATGCTGCATTGGGATTTGACACATTTGTTGTGATGAGGCATGGTTTGAAGAAACCAAGGCATCAAGAAATGGGTGATTCTCCATGTACTAATCCTTCTGGCTCAGCTGATCTTTTGGGATCATCACTCTTTTCAAATATTCCTGGGTATAAACTTGGCTGCTACTTCTGCAATGATGTTGTAGCACCAGGAGATGTAAGTAGACACCGTGTAAATTGCTATTTATGGGGTAGCTTTTATTTTTTTCATATAATTTTTTGTCATAATCTATCAAAACACCTTCATTTAATTTTTTGCATTTTATTTGAGAATCAAGGTGCTTGTATAGTGACTTATTTTGTTAGGCATGGAGAGAAAAAATTCTGTATGAAGGAATGAGTTTCATTTGGCTGTGACATCTGATTCAACTTCTGCAGTTTTGACATTGATTCACTTTACTGAAAAACTTTCAGCTTTGGGGAGGGGCCGTAGCTCAGGGGTAGAGTGCATGCAGAAAGTTCAAGGTTCCATTCTGGGCATCTCCAGGTAGGAAGAAGAATTTCCTGTCTAAATTCCTGGAGAGCGGCTACCCATTTGTTTTGACAATACTAGTCAGTGATCTGACTCGGTATATGGCAGCTTCCAATGTTCTCTCCCTGCTAGAGCAGCACAAGTCCTAAAGTCATTTGCTGGCAAAACAACTTGCTCCCCTGTATGTCACTGAGCTAAACAGGATTAAATAAGATGTGAAATTGGGAAGAAGGGTGAGTAACTCAGAAGATATTTTGGAGAAGAATAGTTTTGTTTGGAAATAGTTTTTGGATTATGGAGAAATAAAAAATAACTGAATTCACTTCAGAGGAAAGGATGCAAACATCACCTTTTAGTTTTTGAAATTTAGGGAAGACTTTTGAAATGTTGCCAAGACATATTTTGCCTGTTTTGGGAGTAGTGATATAAAATGTAATAACATAAGAGCCCCACTGGATCATGCCAAAGGCCCATCACATCTCATAGTGGCCCACCAGATGCCTCAGAGAGCACACGAGATAATATGATACCTGCATCCTGATGCCACTCCCTTGCTTCTAGCATTCAGAGATGACCTACTTCTAGAATCAAGAGATTGTATATGCCCATTATGGCTTGTAACCTGCAATGGACTTTTCCTCCAGAAATCTGTCCAACCCCCTTTTAAAGGCATCTAAGCCAGATGCCATCTTCACATCCTGGGGCAAGGAGTTCCACTGACTAATTACATGCTGAGTAAATAAATATATATTTCTTTGCCTGTTCTAACTTGCTCACTGCTCAATTTTTGTGGATGTTTCTTGTTCTTATGTTGACTGTGTGACCTCAAGAGTCAGGTTGGAATGAGAACACTCATTCTTCCTCTGAGATGAAATCATTCCTCACTCTGAGGGGAAACTCGTTCCCCTAACTTGAGTGACATACTTCTGTTGATTGAGACAATGCTTACATGATACATTTAAGTTGATTGAGACGATGCTGCTTAAAAATGCTGCATTTTAAAGTACAGTATTTAAGCACTTTGTGCAGCGATATACTCTATGACTCAACTGGAAGTATTGCATTCTGAAAGCTGCATTCCTTTGTAGTCCACCAGGGATCGGACATTAGATCAGCAATGCACAGTCAGTCGACCGGGATTAGCCATGATAGCAGGAGCCCTTGCAGTAGAATTAATGGTATCCATTTTACAACATCCAGAAGGGTAAGTCATAGCTGTGGGGATGAGGTAATGCTTTGAGTGGTGGGGAGGGAGATTATTTTTCTCTAATTTTGCAGCATCCCTGCTCTGAACACAAGGTTTTTAGTTCCTTTATAATTACTGTATACATAAAGAGGAAAGAAGTGACTTTAAATTTATTCAGAGCTATTGATTTAGGAGCAGAACAAGTGACTGCCCATACATGGTTGTAATATCAGACTAGTAATTCTCAAGGTGTTATCGCTCAGTGCAGAGAAGTCTTTGCATAGGGCAAATGCAAAGTATAGGTGGAAATAGTATTTTTGGGGGAAAAAATCTGAGTTGTAAAATCTCCAAGGAACTAGTAGGAGATTTATATGTAGCAATATAGTTGGCCCATGTTTACCTCAGATTCAGAAGAACCTGAGGGGTAGGCCAACCTGGACTCTCCTGAGGCAAGGGGAGCTATGCTTCCCTCACCTCCAGAGGGTGTTCTGAGCTCCACAGAGGCAGCACGCATCCACCTGTGGCCTCTGTGGGCCTCAGAATGAGCGTTACAAGTGAAAAACTTCTCTTCTGGCTTTTTGGCAAAACTGGAAGTGACATTTACATTACCTTCTAAAGGACATTTACATTACCTACCTGAGGCCCAGGGAAGCCCCAGAGGTTTTTTTGCCAAAAAATCAAACATGTTTCATTCTAACACATAATGAGGCCCACAGAGGTTGTGGGCAGACATACATGGCCTTTGCAGGGCTCAGAAGAGCCTCTGGACCTGACTGGAGCCTAGCTCTGGTTAGGCTTGGGGGTGGTGGTGGCCTGAAAACCGTAGGTTCCAACATCCCTGGTTTTTGTTATCCACAGGGATACCTGGAATGGAACCCCCATGAATAATGAGAACCTGCCTGCATTTAATTGGCAACAGACAAGTATTAAATACACTGTATTTTGTTTTCCACAAATATAAAGTGGAAATTTATCTCGACACTTTAACTATGTGATTAAATATCCCCAATATAAGGCAAACCTTGTTTTGTTTTCCTGTATGGAGTTGAAACCAATATTTGTCAATTCCCTGTTTAACAAAGAGGAGTGGATGGTCTCCTAATTTTACTGCAACAAAGTAATAATTCTAGTTTCTGGTTTAAGTCTGGGAGTGTTTCAAATTCTGCAGACCAGACACTTACCTCCAACTTTTTTCTTTTAGTGGCTATGCTGTGGCTAGCAGTAGTGATGACAGGATGAATGAGCCCCCCACCTCTCTTGGACTTGTGCCTCACCAGGTTAGTAATCTAGGAATAAATACAGCTGTATTGCTATGTTTCTCTTTATACATTTAGTAAACAATGCAGAAAAGAGAGACTGTTCCCTTCTACTCATGCAAATTCTCCTTCGGATTCATATAGGTGTCTCATAGAATTAATAGTTTGGATTATGTATTTTCTTCTACTAGGTTTGCGCCTGCAATGAGCGGAACGAGTCCATTGTCACATGGCTAGGACTGGGGCCACTGACTTTGTCCCAACATTGGGGGTGCCTGTGGCCACGCCCCCTGTCATGGCCTTGGCCTTGCCCCTGCCTGGCCTTGGAAGTGACGGCTGCTCGCAGCTGCCACTTCCGAAGCCGGGGGCAGCCGGCCTCAAAAAAATCGCAAACCACTGCAATTGCACGCCCCAGCCTTGGGAAGGCGTGCTGCAGCCACACAGCAGCCTCTCCCGGGGCTGGGGCGTGCGGTTGCCACTGTGATTGTGTGTCCCGGCCTTGGGAAGGGGTGCTGCGGCCTTACAGCAGCCTCTCCTGGGGCCGGGGCGTGCGGTTGCCGCGGCCCAGCCTAGGAAGTGGCAGCCCACAGCACCCCGTTCCCAGGCCAGGGTGTGTGATCGCTGTGGCCTGGCTTGGGAAGCAGCTGCTTTGCATCGCGGCTAGGCGATGCAAGGCAGCCCCGCCCCCTTCTGGGGCCGTCAAGCCAATGAGCTTCTTCCTGAGACGCCAGCAATGCCTCAGCAAGGAGCTCATTGGCTTGATCGCACTGCCCTTGGCTGGGCCTGTTCGGCGCTGGGCCAGGCGCGCTCCCGGCTCAGCGCTGAACATGGGGGTGCCCTGCTCCAGGATGCCCAACATTGTGGGTGCTGAGCACCCATTGGAAATCTTTGTGGGTGCCGTCAGCATAACGGCAGCCATGAAGTTGGCGCCCCCGGGTAGGATGTTACAGTTTTTAATCCTGTGTCCTTCTGTGACACTGAAACTTAAAGTAGAACTCTCCCTGTTTTCTATAATGGAATGTTAAAGCTTCGTTTTGCTTTTATAAAACCCCTTTTATAAAATGTGATTAGGGGTCCAACCCTATCCAACTTTCCAGCACTGATTCAGCCTCAATGCACCCCCTGTATAAGGGAGCAAACATTCCCTTACTTTACGGAGCCCTGCATGATTGCCTCTCAACTGCAAGTTGCAGTTCATGCTTTCTGGCATGGCTGCATCAGCACTGAAAAATTGGATCGGATTGGGCCCAAAGTCTTCTCAAGATGGACTGTTAATTCATCTGGTCATTAGAAAAAATGCCTCAGGAATTTACAGAATTAGTTTCCATTTATTTCTTAAAGAATAGGCTAAATCAGTAATCTAAGTATGTTTTTGCACAGCAAATCTTGCTTCGGAATGTGGCATGAAATGTGAGACTCCTTCAAAGGAATTATCCATAATCTAAAGATATAGTTTGGTTAGGTTTTCTTTTTGGATAGAAAAATCAGTTGTATGAAACAATCTGCTTTATATGTCGCGTATGAAATGTAAATGTATCATGCATGCCTTGGCTGCTCTTTGGGTGCAGAACTTGAACAGCCGACATAAATGCTCAGGAAGTAGCAATTTAGGAAGTCAAAGTGGTGCCAGACTCTTATCTCAATTTTGAGCTTCACCTGTTAGAGATTCAGCTTGAACCGTGGACGTAGTATAGTGCTGTTTTATCCCAAATATGTTTTTTACCAGTGCAGGCTTGCAGGATTTCTGGTCTACACTGGAAATTTGGTGACATACATAAAGTTAAAATAGTAAAGCTGATACCCATTCATTGAGAGACTGTTACCTTCTGACAGTGCAATCCTAACCTGTGCAGAAACAGCGGGCCAGCTGGCCTCCCTGCATCCTACCCAGGGTAGGAGGCAGTTGGAGCTCACCTTGAGGCAAGGGGGTGTTAACCTTACTTTATCCCTTACCCTGGGGTAAGCCCCAGGCAGCACAATGGGTCTGTTTGGACCTGCTCCTGCTAAATAGAAGGTGCAGGTCTGAGTGGCCTGGAGCAGGGTTGCGCAGCCCAAGGAAGTGGTTTAGGATCTAGCCTAATGACTCCTCCCCTCTCCCTGGGCCAGCCCATCCACGGGGCCACCCTCCCTCTGCCCCTTTCTGTCCTGCCCCCTCCTGCCTTCCCTTCCTGCCTTCCCACTTGGCTGAGTTAGTGAGAGTCCTCCCGCCACCCCAGTGCATCCTGGGCTGGCATGAATGTGCCTTACAGCACATTTTTGACAGCCCTGGGCCGATGCAAGCATGCATTGGCCCAGGGCGAAGTTAGGAATGCACCCTTAATAACTTTATGCCAATTTGGTAGTTTCTCTGCCAAACAGACTGGGTATGCACCAGGGTTTCTCTTAATTGATACTTACCCTGTATCGTTAAGATTAAAAACAGAAGTAGATTTCTGAAGCTTTGTATTCACTTTTTCCAAGTGATGTTAGCAGGGGGAGAGTAATTGTCCCTCTTCACCCCTGCGTAGTCTTTCTAGTGGCTGTTGCTGGTGGTTTGCCTTTTTTTTAGATTGTGAGCCCTTTGGGACAGGGAGCCATTTAATTTTATTATTATTACTATTTGCCTGTAAACTGCTTTGTGAACTGCGTGTTAAAAAGTGGTATATAAGTACCTGTTGGTTGATTGATTGATAGAAGTACATCATCCATTAGTTGCCCTAGCAGTTGTCCTTTTGCTTATTAATATTAGTCAGAGTTTTAAAGCTATCCTTTTGCTGTCTTAAACAAGGAAATTGCTTGATGCGAGCCAAGGGGTTTTTTTTGCCTTGTATAAACTGCATTGCAGAAAGTGGTGTGAATTTATGTTCAGTTTTGTTGCAAGAGGGTCACTTGCACAGTAATATTTAGTTGCATTGCAAAATGTCATCCTGTGTAGAGTCTTCCCCCCGCCCTCATATCAACAAATGGTTTCCTGCTGGCTACAAGGATGTAACTCTATCCCAGTTCAATTTGTATATACTGTGTCCGTTTCAAAATTAAGAGGAAGAACGTTTTTGTTTTTCTTGCTTGTCTAAATTAAGAAGAATCTCAATGGTTCACCCTAACCTAATTAATTCCATCTTTTTCTCACTTTTCCTTTGTAGCTCTATTTTTCTTCCAGTCCTCTGAGGACCTCTGGCCATGCATCAGTCTTCTCAAAATTTAAAAATGCTCAGCAAGTTGACTTTTCACAATGTACCCCAACACACAGTACTCATTTTAATGAATACACATATTCAGTAAAGCCTGTAGGGCAGTTTTGCTTCCTTTTAGTGTAATTTCCTGCTGCTTAATTTGTAGCCATGTTTCTGGCACAGCTACTTACCTTTTCTGTATCTGCGGTGATCTTGTTCATATAGCAGGTGGTTGTTATGCCCCCGTGAAGAACAGAGTGCCTCTTGCCCCAGTGTAAATGTAATTTACTGATCTGCTGTGCATGGTAAAGAGACTGGCAGAGATTATGTATTCTCTCCTTCTTTTTTACTTGGCTGAGCTAATGTCTCACCCCTTTCCTTATCAACATTAGCTGTGGTGTAGCATTGACCAAATCTGTTTGAGGGGGCCCCGTTTTTTGAGCTGTGAAACATTTTTCTTGTCTGTCATATTCTCCAAGTTCTTCTCTTCAATGGGCACTGTTCTGTGGTGGGGATAGTAATGTCTTAATAGATTTGGATTTGGTACTTGCTGCTTAGTTTCTTCAACTTTTCAAAGTCCAGTTCAGTTAATTTTTTGTTTGCCCACCGTGTTTGCTTTGGAACAAAAATATTCGGGGTTCTCTTGATTGTTCTTAAGAGAAGAAGCAAAGTGGATGCCAGTTATACTAAGAGCCATACTATACTAATCCCTTCTACTAATAAGCTATACTAATCCCTTTAAAGCAACTCTCCCAAAGAAGGGAAAAGTGATTATTCCTCTTGCAGGGTACTTTAGATATTGTGCAAAAAATGGGTGGTAGAAACAGTAACTGTAGTTCATGAGAGGGGAAAAAAAATGTACCACAGTATTTCTGAATGTTTGTCCCCCACCGTACCACTTTCCATGGCCCACATATTGGAAGTGCCACCAAAAGTAACTGGCAATTATGTCGTTGCCAGTTACACCGCGTCTGGCCTCCCAATCCAGAAATAACATCAATATGAGGCTCAGGGAGGATGGGAGGGCTTTTTCATGCGCATGAAAAGCGTGTGCCTGCGCTCTAGCCGCCGAGCCTCTTACCTCTGCTTGTCACGTTATGTTGCTGATCTCCCTGCCAGGCAGTGGGGTCTGGGGGTTCCGCAAGTACCACCATACACCACCTCAAGTACCGCCAGTGATACACTGGTTGAGAAACACTGATATGTACCCAAATAACCGTCAAAATTACTGGAATTTTAAAGCATTTGGCTTGTAATTATTATGTGTAATGCTGCCAAGTTCAGTCTGCTACTGTTGATATAGATGTATCCCAAGTTGCAGATATCCTACCTACTCAATCAAATGTTAAAGTACTGCCTTGATTTCAAATATTCCACAGCAAGAAACTCACGGTGAGGATATTATAGGGAACAATAAAGATGGACATGTAATACTAGTACATTGTGAAAGTTATTGGATAGTGATATAGTCCAGTGGACAGACGCTTGCAGTGCAATCCTTTCTATGCATGTTTACTTGGAAATACGTTCCACTGTGTTCTGTGAAATGTACTCCCAGGTAGGTGTGCATAGAGTTGCAGATGTTCTGTAGTGCTGCAATAGATGTGCAAGGATTCGTTTGTGCTCAATATTTGAATAGCATATGAGCTATGAAAAAAAATTCTTGATACAGGGGTTGGTAATGTTTTTCCATATTGGATTGTTTTGCGCTGATATGAATGATTTAACTGTATTTAAAATGGATCAGAGGCCAACCAGAAAGCATATGCTTGCGTGATATTAACTGCTTTGGCTGCTGAGAAATGAAAGATGAACTCAGTAAGGTGATCCTTTTTATTGGCCCATAGTATCATATTACCTTCTTTGTCGTTCCTGAAGTGCTCGTTAAAGCTGACAGGCTGAAAACGTGCATGCACACACTTCTGTAATACGCAGAGCTGGTTAGCATCAAACAGCAGGAAAAGAAATAGTATGCACCCTTTCGTTTTGAGAATTGCTGTGCAGTAAATATCGGAAGTGTACATTTAATAGCATTCTCCTGCTCATTGTTGTCATGGTTTCTCTTTTTTTGAATTTGACTGTTGCTGGCAAGAAGCTTGAACTGCAGGTGGCGCTGTGTTTCTATCGGCCGCATGTGAACGGTCCTGTATAACCAAAACACACAGCCTGCCAAGTCAGTTCAAGCAGAACGGCTTGCTGGAGCCAGCAAACACTCACCACCACAAGAGTGCGTGTTGGCTGGATTTCTTTCGAGAGGTGGCGCTTGCATAATTTTGGCAGTGCAGTATTGGAAATCACGTGACATTTCTGTGTGTCTGTTTCTTTGCAGATTCGAGGGTTTTTATCAAGATTTGATAATGTCCTTCCTGTCAGCCTGGCTTTTGACAAGTGTACTGCCTGTTCTCCCAAAGTAAGTCTGAGTCTAAAAAGAAAAAAGGAAATAAGCTTTGCCAGTCTGAATGACTTTTTAATTCTTTCCTTCGTCATGATTTTGCATACAAGCGTCACGGTGTGTTAAGCTTGGGTTTCTAGAAAGATTTTTTCCCTTTTATTTATATTGTGATATGAATGTTCACTCAGTACTAAGTATTGTGTTACAGAATAAACCCTTTCAGGGCCAATATAACATTGGCTAATTATCTGGCTTTTGTTGAAAATTGGACTGCCAAGTCAATTGGCTAAGATTTCCTCTGTTTTCCTTTTTTTAAATGAAAGAAAACTATCCAGCAGGCTAAAGACGTACAACATGATTGTGGGCCCAACATGGGTGGTGCATTCATACTGCCCGCATCTCTGTCACAAATAGCACCATTAAACGCCTCCAACACTGGTGGTAAGCCCCGCTAGCACTGCGGCAGTGCCATGGCGACAGCAGCCATGGTCACTCGGAAGGGAGTCCTGCTTGCTGGCGAGCAGCAAGTTTGCCACTCACCAGCAATGCAGTCATTCTGAGTGGAGCAGGAGGGCATTCCAGGGCAGGGAAAGGGGTGGAACGGGGGTGGGACTGGCTGAGGCTCTTGTCACCGGTTCCCAAACATCAAGTAAGGCTGCACAGCCTTACTCAGAGGCCTTTACTTCTACACTGGCTAAAATAGCCGTCTCAGAAGCAAGAAGACCCGTCGCCTGCCCTGCTTTCTCCTTATCACGGGGAAAGGGGACTAATGTATATCCATCCAAATCATGGTCTGATAGTACACTCTTAGACTATGGAATGTTGTGGAAGACTCAGTTGGAGGCAGGCGTTCTGGATTCACAAATGATTTGGCTGTGATGACTTTCTTGGTTAGTGTCTGGTAGTGCAAGGCTGCCAAAGAACTGTTGCAATCAATTCAATTCAAGAAACCTTTATTGGCATTAAACAATAATTAAAGAACTGTTGCTGTCGCCACCAAAAATAACAGCCATCGCTTGACTGCCAAGACTTACTATGTCAGTGGGGTTCTTGCCTGGTGAAGTGAATGCAGTTGCACAGGATTGAAGGACAGAATTCCCTTTTAAAAGTTTGTGGAAAACTGCTGTTTTTCCAACACCATAAATACGCGAGGTGGAATCACATCCTGTGAATGCATGAAGGAATAACAACTGTGCACATAACGCACTGTCCAGAGTAGACTTCAAGTAATTGATGTTGTACACTTTTGGAACGTATTGTGACAACCAGGTGTTAGGTGACCTAGAGGGCAGTGATGAGGATGAATAGAAAATTAAGGAGTTACTGTTTTATCGGCATATTGCTGGAGTTTTCTTAACCAAGTTTAAAGGGTTCTTTGTTGAATATGTAGTTAAAAAAAGGAAACAGTTCAGTTCAAATGTATTATGATATAATAATAAAAACATACAACTTGATATTTGTTATGACTGGTGTTGTACCTACAATGCTCATTACATTGGAATCCAATCTTCAACCCATGAACCAAGTAATTGGTTAAAATGAATTACTTGACCATACAAAAAAACCTTGAGTTTGAAAAATGAAAAAAGGACTAAGCTTAAAAATGACACAGTTGCATGATTTTGGCCGATGTTCATGGTTTGTGGCTGCCATCTTGAAGATAACCCTCTTCCGGTGGTCGACTTTTGGAGAACATTTTTTCTATCAATCAGTACACCTAGTACTGACAAGAACAGTTGACAGACCTTTTATTAGACTTAGTCCCAGGTCTAATGACATATTGACTGGACTCTCTCTGGATCCAACTCTTTTGTTCCCCTGTTCTCCCTTCCACAAACCTGTTCTTTCTTCTACTGTATCACTGAATTTTCTGTGTAGCCTTAGGCAATGTCCTGTTGGCTCAGCTCTTAACCCCGTCTGCTGTATGTGAATAATGATCCTGATCTAGTCTATGGAGTTGTTTTACAGATTACTGGTATTATGTTACTAAATGTGAAGTGCTCTCCACTCTCAAAACATGCTATAGAAATGTGAAATCCTGTACTGATTTTTGTTTTGGTCCCTCTGTTCAAAGGATGGAAGTAAAATACTGGTGGAGTATGCAAATACTTTAAAAATGGGGAGGAGGGATGTGTTAGGAAATGATTTCCTCCTTGTGGTCATTTTAAAAGAGCCGTGTTTTACATAAACAGGTTTGATGATTTAATAAAATCTGACTTGGTTTTAACAGCTGTGCTATTCCCATAGTGATCACTTTTCATGTGGTGAGAATATTAAATTACTTTTGTGCTGGAAAGGTTGCTTCAAGGGTAGGTGTATTTCCTTACAGTAGAAACACAACATTTATTTACACAATCAACTCCAGTTTTTTAGCATGAGAATATGCTGTGTTGTACCACATTGAATTACTCCCCCCCCCAATTAATGCATCAGATTAATGATTCATTCCCATGTTCTTGAATATAGGTTTCCTGGTCTTTAAAACTACTTAAACAATTAAACATTCTTGATGCAACCACCAGCCTGTGTTTCATTTTGCATATTTTAAAATGGATGTAACCAAGTTATAACCAAGGCACCGATGGAAAGGAACCTCCTTTCATGGTTTGGGGGTTTGAGGGGTGTGTAGACATTCATACTTCAAATAATCCTATAGGTAGATACGGTCCAGACCAGCTGTTTTTTGCTTCTTGGGGTAGCCATTGAGGAATTTTAGGATGACTCCTGTAAGAAACCAACTTTGACTTTAATTTGTGTCTCAAAATCTCCATCTTTTATTACCTATATGTCTATTATGCCTGGAAAGCCAAGCAATTGCTACCAGAATTGGTGATGGTTGTAGGGTGAGTATTCTGAAGTCCCATATATACAATCACTTCAAAGAGTTCTTATATACCCATAAACTCTATAAATTGAGTGATGGCACTTTTAAAAAAGCACCTCCTGATTTCGGTTGTTGGACTTTTTTTGTTAAGGAAGTGCTGGTATGTTTAAAAGGAAAAAACCTAGCCAGATGGGTAAAGAATTAATAAATAAGATGGAAGTATCAACATAACTTCTGTAAACTGATGTCTTCTCTCACAAAGCTACAAACACGTTTTGTCACTCAACTTTCTTACAAAGTGAAGAAGGAAAAGCTGAGACTTGTGGATCAAGCCACCTCTCTTTGTCTCTTCATCTGGCTACCTTTATAGACATTAATGTTGGCCTGTTGTTCTTTGTGGAGACTAAGGTTTGTGTTTCAACCCAGCCTTCTGTTTGTCGACAAATTTCAGTTGTGCAAGGAAGAACAGTTTTTGCTGATCCAGGCCCCCTTGTAGCCTATCTTCCTGTTCTTCAGGGCTCTCCAACCTTCAGGAGTAAATTTGGTAAGGATGGTGTAGGGGGCTAGAGAGGGATGAATGTTGGTGAAATTCAGGTCCTTCTTATATGAACAGAGAACCTTCCATGACAGGAGTTGAATACATCTCAACAATACAATTTCTTGTTCTATTCTTGACATCTACATTTTGATTCCTTCAAGGTTTCACTTGGTGTCTGTAAAATGAGCTGGAGGGGGCGGGGAAAGGAGAGCTGGTGCCCATATCACTCCTTCCCCTCTGATGGAGTCCTGCGAGAGAGCTATGCCCAGAATTCTTTGCTTTGTACTAGGGCCTGCCGCAACCCTCCTACATTAGTGTGTCAGGGCTTTCAATTGTTTTCTTTAAATTGGAATTTAAATTGGAAAACACTAAACAGTGGTTCTTAACCTTTTTGGAGGCACCGAACCCCGCAGGTTTCATACGTGCATTCACCGAACCCTACATAGTTGGAAAAATAAAATGTTTTTTTTTTTTCAAATTCAAAACATAGAGATATATATTTTATTAGTGCACAAAATGAACCATGCATCAGTTGCACATAAAATCACTGTGTTCAAAGAACGAAACCAACAAAACATGAATGTCACACAAAAATATAACTCAATGAATATTTACTGTAAATCAATTGTACGTATTCGTCCGACCACTTTCTTATTTTGCTCGACATAGTAAATCTGTAAATCCAGCAGCAGCAATACTCAGAGAAACAAAGTAGAACAGAAGAGCTCTCTGATCAGGACTGAACACACACGCACTCACTGAGCTGAACAGACAAGCAACCAGTGTTCCTGGGATTGGCTAAATAACTTGCAACATTCCACCAGAGATCACATGGTCTTGTTACTGGGCAGAACCTAAGTCAGAACTACCCCGCACCCTCTGCTGGTCTGCTAGGCCTCGGTGATAAGCATTACCGTTCAGGCCTGCAAATTCCCAGGCCTTACTTTAATATCCCAACAACCAGTGGTGTCAACCTACTGGTTCGCTGGGCGGAGTTTTCGCGGTCGCTGGGCGGGTTTCCATGGTGATCGGCAGCGTGCTCGCTGCGTTCCATTGCGTAATGGTGAAAGCCCACCCGCTGCAGCGGGCGTGCTTTCGCCATAACGCAACGGGACGCAGCGAGCACGC
Organism: Lerista edwardsae; assembly: GCA_029204185.1. Classification (NCBI taxonomy): domain Eukaryota; kingdom Metazoa; phylum Chordata; class Lepidosauria; order Squamata; family Scincidae; genus Lerista; species Lerista edwardsae. The sequence goes on along the minus strand of JAJKFI010016521.1, from coordinate 3,784 downwards.
TGCCGATCACCGTGGAAACCCGCCCAGCGACCGCGAAAACTTCGCCCAGCGAACCGGTAGGCTGACACCACTGCCAACAACTACTGAGTGCACCAAGTTCCCTGCAGCACAGATATCAAAGCCAGCGAATGGAATGGACACACACACCTCTGCCGAACCCCTGAGACTGACTCATCAAACCCCTGGGGTTCAGTCAAACCCAGGTTAAGAATCACTGCACTAAAACCTTGCCTTTTTAGTGGGGTGATACACTTAAAAAAAAAGAGAGAATGGTTCACTTCTAGGGACAGGGAGCCATCATTTTCCATTCCACCAAGAAATGACATTTAATTGGCATTCAGCGTGACATGGTGAGAAGTAAAACTGCCAAACAGAGAACTCCATTCTGGTACATGAGTAATACATTTCTGCCCTACATAACTTATATATTAGCAATGTATTTCTTTTTATATTCTGAGGGTTTTAAAAGCTTCCAGATACATAAATTAGATTGTCATTTATATTGTTGGCAAGTGTATAGAGATGGAGATTATAAAACGTAAAACCTGGGCTTGCCAGTTTGGCTCTTGGAGCTTCCCCTTCAATCTATATTTCCACTTTTCTCATTTGGAAGTTATTTGTCAGTGAGGGCTTTCTTGTATTGGCTTTGAAGGGGAAAAAGCAGTTCTTTCCCCCTTCTCTGTTCTTCTTCTTAACACAAGAACAAATCCTTTGATAAGTCTTTTGCTGGCTCGCCATAATATTTACATCCTCCTGTTGGTTAGGAACATGTAATCTAATTCTCTTTAATTAAAGCTGGAGGTTTCATTTTTCAGGCTTTGGAAAATGGTGTTCAAACTATTAGGAAAACAGTGACTAGCACTGTTGCTTTAGCAGGCTATCAGCTAAAGCCAGTATAATAATGCTTCTAAATATGGCACATGACTATATATTATATATCCAGGACTCTTTAGAAAAGACCCTCATGCTGGGAAAGATTGAAGGCAAAAGGAGAAGGGGGCGGCAGAGGATGAGATGGTTAGATAGTGTCACCGAAGCAACGAACATGAAATTGGGCGAACTCCGGAAGCTAGTGGAGGACAGGGAGGCCTGGCGTGCTGTGGTCCATGGGGTCATGAAAAGGCGGACACGACTTAGCGACTGAACAACAACAACAATGTACTATTGTGCTCTGGCAAAAAAATGAAATTTTTTGTGGCGATCTATTTTTTGTAATGGCAGCTCAATCATATGCATTCTTTGGGACAGCACAAGTACCTTGTGCTGACCCAGGACTGTTACAAACATACCATAAAGCGCATTTGCGTATCTCAAGTCAGAGATATGCTGGCCCAAGGACTTCAGGTGGTAAGGAAGTGCCCAGGGGGTTGAGAAGGGCAGGGGGAAGGTGGAACAGGGCGTGGGGAAGGTGGACCGGCCTGGGGAGGATGATGGGACCAGCGTGGCCGACATAGGCCAGATCCTAACCCCCAGCCTGGTTGGCCTTACTTGGGCCGCTTGGAATTGCATCAGCAATTTCACTGGCGCAGCTCCAGATAGCCCTTTTGGGGCGACGGCGGCATGACCTGGGGTAAGAGGAATAATTCCCCTCACTCCTAGTTGCACCATATGCAGCCCCAACCCCGCGCTGGATACGGGGCAGGTAAACTGACATCCCTGTATTCCAGCGCAGGTTAGGATTGGGCTGTCAATCACCTTCTACTAAAGGCCAGAAATTGTGTTTAGAAGAAGACTTATAGCCTGCAGGGGAGAGACATGAGCATCAAAGAGCGTCTAACAATCCATTGAGCATATCCTTTGATAGAGGAGGGAATCTATTCCATCATATAATTGTGTCCTGTGCAATGTATTGGGACCAATCCATTCTGCAATTTCAGTATAAGTATGGTTGCTTATTCTAGTACAGCTATAAATCTCTAAGCTCATCTTGTCATCCAAGGAGGAAGTTTGGTATTTACTGATGATGGCATTTATTGAAAAGTTGACATTCCTCTGAAACTTCTATGAAACTGTAGCAAAAGGGGACTATAATATTTAGTATTGCATTTCAGATGTTTATAGCATCTAGCATGCATGATCTCAGTAGTATTTAGAATGATAGACAAAGACAAATCTCGCCTATAGAGCTGAGTTCTTTTATAATAAAGTGGATTAAAATATGTGTGATTTTCCACTGTGTCCTTAGCTTGAGTTAGTATAAATGACTTTTCTGAACAATGTCTGAGTAGCATTATATAACTAACACTTGACTTAATGGGTTGGCTCAAAAGAAGCATGAGTAGAGTTCTGGTCATGCCTTAGGTCTGATCTGTTCCTCCTTCCCTCTGCAGCCCCTTCTGCTCTCTGAAAATCTGTTCTCAGGTATTTAGATGCCCTTCAGGACGGGTAGGTTGTAAGAAGATCCAGTCAGAGGTGGGAATCAGCAGAACTTGAAGGGCCATGTGAATGTGCTATTCCACTTGCACAAAGCTCCTTTGGATAAATGCCTGTGCATAGAGGGGTGGCTTTGAGAATTTCTTGGACTGTTGTGATCTTAGTTTTTGACTTTATTTCTCCGTACAATTTTTTTCAAATAATTTTCAGCCTCTTCAACCTTACTTTTACTAAAATGAAAAATGACTGCTTTCAAAACCCTCCAAAACAAAGGTATAAAATGAGGGAACAGTAATCGTTAGATATAACCCAAATGCATATGTATTCTGTGATGACAGTAATCCCTGAACTACTGCCAAATTTCAGACAGGGTGTGTATGGGGAGGAGAGGGCGGGGAGAGCTTCAGTAGTTCTTTTCCAGAACTTGTAAAGTCAGATTTTTCATCATGCAAGATACTGTAAAGATGCTTCTTACAGTTGCATTCTATAAGGTTTATTCATTCATTACAACTGAATAATGTTTGAGTCTAAAATCCTTTTTAGATTTAAAGAGTTTGTTTTTAGACTTATAGCCTGAGCTTGAAGGCTCAGAATGGATAACAAAGAAAAAACAGAATTTCCATCTAATCCAGTGACTTTCTTGCCCTTTCCCGACATTTTTTATAGCCTCAAACTCTAGCCACTCACTAGGTTTTCTGAGTTTCTGGTAGGCACAAAAGTGTGGTGGTGAAGATTTTCTCCGCTGCTTAGGACATTACAGATGAACGTGTTTACCATGTGACTACATGTCCACTGCAGTAAGTTGCCGCTTGATGAATGACTGTCTTCATGGATGCAATGTCCATTTGTCATTGCGTTCGCTAAATTTTTTTTTCCCTGGTGCCTCCTAATACCAGACCAAGATGAAACCACCTTCATCAACTGGTTTTAGGTAGGCCTGAACATCCATAGCGGGCTGTTGGCTCACTTCCATTACATTTTATAGAATCATAGAGTTGGAAGGAACCTACAAGGTCATCTAGTCCAACCCCCTGCATGTAGCAGGAAATCTTCCTAGAGTTTCTCCAGCAGGTGCCTGTCAGGCCTCTGCTTGAAGGTCTCCAGTGAGGGAGACTCTACCACCTCCCTTGGCAATCTGTTCCACTGTCATACCGCCCTTATCGTCAATTCCTCTTGAACATCTTTGCTGGTGATTTGATTATGATACTTTTTGCTTCCTATAGTTTGGCCTGCCCCTTCTATAGTATAGTTAGCTTTCTCTGCTAAAGTGGTGTTCCTCTTATATTTAGCAGGGGGAGAGCAACTGTCCCTCTTCACCCCTGGGCAGTGTCTTTTCTAGTGGCTGTTGCTGGTGGTAGTCTGCATTTTTTTTTTAAGATTGTGAGCCCTTTGGAACAGAGAGCCATTTAAC